>UFQX01000132.1:72234-95329 GCA_900497675.1 Arapaima gigas
GGGGGGGGGGGGGGGGTCATGATCTCCCATCATGCTTTTCACCAAAGGTCTGGGTCTTGTGGGTAAGCAGCGCACCAGGTCATCACTACCAAGAGGGCCGCAATGTAGACGTAACATAATAGATGGGGGAGGATGAAGGAAACAAATGAAAGCAGATAGACAAGAAGCCCTATGGTGTTGTGGTAAAGAATTAATGTAAGAGAGACCAGAATTACTCATTAAACCCAGGAGGAAGTGTTCACAAACCACCTCTATTTCTCTCTGCACTGAGGGACAGTCCCACCACTCGGTCTGAGTTAAGGGAGTCGCTCTGGACAAAGAAACTCATTCCATTACATAGGTTACGTTGTGGCATGTATAACGTGTTCAGCGCTCTACTGGATATAACACTTTTTTTTCTCATTTCTATTGGCTAAATGGCATCTGCATCTAAAGTGTGTAACTAACTCAGGTGCAGACCAAGGATGTTCAGACACTTCATTTTTATCTAGTTAGCTCATTGCATCCTTAGAATAAGGATATCGTGCTGTATTGCAGGTGTACTGCAGATTTAACCTTCTTTTAAGCAGACAATTTCTTCTTTGTATTTAGTTTAAAAAAAACAGCATTACATGATTTCTGTTTTCTTGATGCTGAAGGTCAGGACAAAGGCGGGACATGACAGATGAATGGCTCCTGAGGTACCTGGTGCACTCAGTGTCACTGCAGGATTTAATTTAGGCATCAGCCATCGCTGGGCTTTCTCCTTAAGTGGGCCGAGGTCCCGTTTGCCCTTGAACCCGTGTGTGTCACCTGACAGGCCTATCACTCGTCGTGGGTTTGGTGCTGTACATCTCCAGCATCAATGACGAAATGCTGAACAGAACCAAGAACAACGAAGCCTACTTCAGCTACAAGTACGGCTGGTCCTTCGCCTTTGCTGCCATCTCCTTCCTGCTGACGGAGGTAAGTGGCCGTCTCACGTCCGTAAATTTTTCTCCAGCCACTGCTCCTGGTTCCTCACCTCATGACTGTGTGCGCAGACTGCAGGCGTCATGTCCGTGTACCTGTTCATGAAGCGGTACACGGCGGAGGAGATGTACCGGCCACACCCTGGCTTCTACCGGCCGCGCCTCAGCAACTGCTCCGACTACTCAGGTCAGTTCCTGCACCCGGACGCCTGGGTTCGTGGCCGCAGCCCCTCCGACATCTCCAGTGAGGCTTCGCTGCAGATGAACTCCAACTACCCGGCGCTACTCAAATGTCCCGACTACGACCAGATGTCGTCCTCCCCGTGCTGAAGCGTCACGGTGGGTCCACAGCAGAACATTAGCTCAGAAAGCCCTTTTCCATGCAGCTCCACTCAGTGCTGTTGAGTAAAGCAGCAGTTCACAGCCTCATCAGACATCCAGGCAAAACTCATCTCACACTGGCTTCTTTTTTCATTTTTTCCCCCACAAGCAGTTTCGTTTTTTTTTTTTTTTTTTTTTAAATCTGTCGATGGTGTCTCAATTTCCCATAGAAAAATGTGCAGTTGCATCAGATGTGAAAGGGTAGCTGCCGTGGGCTGCAGCTCCAGTTCCTTCTCACTTCAAGCTCGATATTCTTCCTGCTGGCTGAGGCAACTGCAGCCATTTTTGGGTCAATATTAAATTGCCCCAGACACTATTCACTGACTTGTCACAAAAAGCGCTGCTTTGAGAAAAGGACAATTTCATGTTAGTTTTAAAGGGCCATAAAGTAGTAAATGAGGGGGTGTCTGAGCAGAACCGATCACCTGACAGCCAGGCAATGTCCTGTGTTCAGCCACCTCCCCCCCACATCCGTGTCCCTGCTGTCTGCACCCACTGAGTACATTTCCATATGCTTTATTTTTAAATTAAATTAGCACATGTAATCACTTTTGCATAACAGTAGATGCAAATTCTATTTATTGGGAGTCTGGAAGTTTGACATTTGAAGTTTACTTACAGAAAAAATGTTTTGTACAGGATGGGAAAACTTGAGTTTCAGTGAAAAATATTTACAAGATGCTAAGATATCCTTGAAGGTGTGAGCTGCAGTTAGAGGAGCTGAGAACGTTTGACCTTTTCTTGTGTGCAGAAAATGTTAGCCAGGTGAAGTGTCGCAGGTTATCCTTTGTTCATCTCTACTTAAGTTGCAAAACATTTCAGTATTCTTAAAGGTGGTGTAAAAAATAGATGAATGTGAGTAGAGAAAGCCATATATTTATAAGCTAAATTATGTATATTAATTCATGTTAATTAAAACTATGTAAATACCTTCATAATTATTAATGCATCTGAAAAATGTTTCCTAAGGAACCAGATTAAAGTGGTAAAAGATGTGATTTGGAGGGTGACATTTTCCATAACTTCGCTGAGCAACAGTTCTGCTGTACAGGTTAAACTTCCCCCTCATTCCTGCTGAAACAGATTTCTACACAACCTGGAGTGCACCAGTTTTCTCTCACACACTCTCTCTCCTGAGGAGAAACCCTTGTTAGACTGACAATGAGGAATTTTTAAAAAAGGGGTATCTATACACTGAACAGTTTTTAGCTCCTCTGCCTTTTGGACTGTTTGATACTTGTTTAATTTAACAGAAGGTTTTAATGTGTACATTATTGTAATTTAGCAGGAAATATTTAAGCTGCTGGTGACATGTAATGTTTTATCTTAGAATTGTGTCTGCAGTAAAGCCTTGTTCTAAAGTACAACGCCAACCTCCCTCTCTCCGTCTGTTTAAACTTGGTACAACAACACAGCACCTGCTTTTCAGTGCAAAACTTAACGGTAGCAGCAGTGTTTCCTGTCAGAAACATGACTGGGGGACACATTTGTGACCAGGACAGGTCTGTTACAAAAATGACTGAAAGCAACATTCAGGAGTAGCTGTGCAAAACCCCCCCCCCACACTCTAAGTTAAACTCATCTGATTTAGTTTATTCCTGTTGTATCATTTTTAAACTATGTACATATTAATCAAAAACATGTATATATGTTACAGAATTTTTTTTAAGCTTCTGACATTATAGATGTCTATTTTGTAAGCATTGTAACCATACTGGGAATTATGGAAGTATATAACTGTGCTCAGACTGTTTTGGTGATCTACCTTCTACAGTGCATATTCCAAATGTGAGCTTTTGCATATGTTGTAATTTACACACTATTTTAGAACACATTTCAACTCTGAAAGAACATTTTTGCAGACTTTGTTTTTATGAGCAATCATTGAAATAACGGTGTACTGTATGTACGGAATTCTGTTGATGCGAAATAAAGCACCACTGCCAGACTGAGGTGTGAGTCTTCAGTTCCAACATGGGGTGTCCACACAGCCACCAGCAACTCCTACACTGCATGATGGTACATCATGGCTCCCCCTACTGGGTCAAAACTATCAGGTACTTACTGTGTTAAAATTGTCATTTAATGATACATATTGGAAACATGCACTAGACAAATGAGCAGAGTCAATGTTGAGAGGACAAAAGGCCTTCGGGGATAAAACCTCATCCAGGTTATCTTTTCTATAGTCCATGCTAAAATTGCTTGGGAAGGAGATCCATCTAAATAAATGAATACATTTTTATATCAGTTTTCATGTTACATCCCATGTAATCCTTCCAAAGTCAACTGAGGCAAAGGGCTGTATTGTACGTTAAAAGTCAGTTCCTTTGTCAACTTCCTCACCCACGAGGGCTCCCGCTACTCTAATTTCGCCCGGGAAGCAATGCCAGTCCACCTTTTGGAGGCCCTACAGGTAACACTAATTCACACGTACCTTGCCCATCGTCGTGTTTGCACCTGCATACTGTAGGTGACCTTGCTGAGAAAGAGCACATCTCCTGTAACAAAAACAACCAGGCAGTGAGATCAATCACTTCAGTTCCCAGAGCAGGTTTTAAAACAAGTGTACAGGTGCTTATACACACAGCTAGGACTTAGTATATGAAGCACCCGGACAAGGTCTAGAGGTCCAGTTAATTGTTCGAAAGATTATAACAAATCAGATATGGTCTAATGACTTTGAGCATGGCCTGTTCATTGGTACCAATTGAACTGGTTCCAGCATTTCAGAAATAGCTAAGCTTGTGGGATTTTGCACATTACAGTCTTTGTTTTACTATACTGGCCTGTACTGTCCCACTGCTCAAGCCAACAGTGTTGGGAAGAGGTGGAATGTGATGTTGAAAAACATGCCATTTAAAAAAAAAAAAAAAAAGAGACCCACAGCAAAGATGGCAAAGCCGACAAGCTACCAACAACAAAAAACTGTGTGGAAACAAGTCCAGTGTACCTTGTTGCTGCAGCCATCCTTTTTTGAAGTCAAAAAGGATCCTACTGAACCAGTGTACCTTAGGGGAAAAAAAAAAAAAAAAAAAAAAAAAAAAAAAAANTTTTTGAAGTCAAAAAGGATCCTACTGAACCAGTGTACCTTAGGGGAAAAAAAAAAAAAAAAAAAAAAAAAAGGCTGATGGCTGACAGGTATACACAAGAACTTAAAACCAAAGAATCCCAAAGAAAGCTGTATAAGACGTCAGCAGCAGACCTGCAAGTAGTACTGATGGTGCACTGACAATGCTGGACTAAAAAACATGATATTTAAACAAGTGTAAACAACAACAAGCAGTACAGACAGCAGTATAGGTATGGTTGTTGGCAGGTATGACCTCTGGTAGCTTCAACTGAAGCAACACAAGTGGCCAGGCTGTTTCTTTTCTAAGGCCATTGTGTGTCAAGAGACAATGAGCAGAGGCTCATGCTTTTGCATGATGGAAAGTTATGGTTCTCCCTATAGGGTCACACAGAGGGTGACAGTCATTGTCCACCAGGTATTGGAATTTCAAACACTTCCTCCAGAGAGTTCAACCTAATACTCAGGACAGAAAAAATTCCTCATTAGTATTCAGCCTGTAGAAAGGCCACTGTCTAGCAAAAGCAGAAGCAGAACCCCAACTGAGCTACACCTTTGTACGATGGGTTAAAAACATGGGAGATTTGATTTAACGTGCTCTTCTCATTGTGACCGAGTCACCGCTATCAGAAACTGTCTGTCCAGTACTGTCTCATTGTGGTTGAGGGTCTATCCCAGAATTCTACCAGTCAGTACAGAACACAGACTTTGAAACTGCAAGGTCATGAGAATATTGAGACTTTTATTCTGTATCTCACCACCAGGGGGCATCACACACTCATTTAAATTTTAATGTTTGCATTTTCCTCCTTTTTTTGATGGGTGCTTCTTGCTGATGACCTCAACAGAGAGCCTTTGGCTTTACTTGTCTGCTAGACCATGAGATGCAGAATTCCAAGAAACCCAGCTGTTTGCAGTAGCTTCAATGCTCATAATTAAAAATCTGTCCAGATGTGGCAGCTTCTATAGACCAGGGTGCACTGCTCTGATAATAAAAGTAGTTTTTACAGGGTAGTATTAGGCAAAACTCTGATGATAAAAATAAAGAATAAGCAATTTGAGTTCTACTGGCTGCGATGCTCTTGAAGGAGGTACTTTTCCTCAAAACAGGCTGTAAAACGAGTTGTGAAATACTTGTGTTTTTCAAGACGCTATTCTCCATTACAAACTCCTCCACTCAGCTTTGCTTTTTTGCTTTTCCATTCACAAACCCCTTGGTGGGCAGGAATAATGTGTCTTTGGTATATGAAGCAGAACAACACTGGTGGATTTCTGTTTCACACATGACATGAGGCAGACTGTGCTAAACTGTGCTGTGAACTTAAAGCAAAGCAACCTCGCCACGATGGCGTACAACTAGTCTGAGATTTGACATGTGGGTTAAATGACTCCATGTCAGTAGGGTTACGTGATAACTAGTACTGTCTCAGTTGACCGACGTGTGGATTTGCTGAGCTCTGACATACAAAATTTTAGTGAAATAAACAACATGGAGCAAAATTTGCATCACACAACATGCTTTTGAGAGAGGCTCCAGACCATCCTGACCCTGCTTTAGGACGAGTAGTTATTAACTATAATTGTTGCTGAAACTTTCCATCCATCCATCCATCCAGTCAGCCAAAGTATACAAAAGCATGAGTCATTTTCCCTTAAGCAGCAACAGTTATAACACCCATATTTAAAAATGTCATTAGTAAGCAGGACAGCAACAGCCTGTCATAATCCTTTAAAATAATATTGAAATTCCCTCAAATCCATTAACATGCTAAATTCTGCAGCAGAATTATTTGATTACTAATTGCATTAATAAGCATCTGAACTGCTCCATCAGGCCCTGAGGGGTGACAGACTTTGCTCAGAAGGAACCGAGGCGCTTAAAAAAAAAAAAAAAAAAAAAAAAACACACATACACACCCCAGATGATGATTTTTCATGTGCTGNAAAAAAAAAAAAAAAAAAAAAAGTGCTCTAGTACAGCAAAACCGATGACAGTCCTGCCAAAGATGACCTAATGTTCACACATGACTGAGTTAACACAATCCTTCACTAAAAATACAAATAAGTTCCAGAATCACACACACGAAATGGAAATAATTATCCACAACATAATGATCTGTATACTATGGTATGAAAAACAAGCTGGAAATCAAACTTGTTTACTGTGACAACTAGTGTTTCTGTGGTAAGAATACGTTGGTGTATAAATGCATAAATCATCGCAAAATTCCTGAACTGCACTGGACAAGCTAAGTAAATGTTCATAAAATCTCCCACACAAGGAGAACTGAAGCTTTTTTCCATGCCACAAATGCTCCGTACAAACAATATAATCGGGATTAAAAGTATGACACCATCAAGCCCTTCACTAATACCGTTAACGTTGTCAAATCTGCTTGGAAGTCGTCCTGCAACATTAACAGCATGTTTCTTATGTCTGTATTGCTCCCTGTACGACCTTCATTTCCCGCTAGGATTAGCGAGCTTTAGATTCGCAGCAGTGTTTGACAAAAAAGAAGTTAAATTTCATGAGGAGAAAACAACAACAGTGAACCAAGGATAAAGCCTTCCTAAGTGCTCAGCAGCTTGTGGAGACAATGGATACAGACCTTTCAGCACATCAAAGGCCCCGTTTGCGTCCAGAATGAACTAATATTCTCCCACTCTTTGATCATCAGCGACTGCCGCTGACAGTTAGAGGATTATCAAAGACAAAACCAAAGTCACACTCAGTGCTCGACATGGACCACACCAAGCATACAACAAAAAATGAAAATAATGACCTCTCAAACAAAACGGTATCCCATTCTGAAAGTTGATATCCCAAGGAAAACAAATTAAAAAAGGACCTCAGCTACCTTTTGGAAGCTGGTAAACAGCAACTCTCAGCTGCTCATCTGCACGTGTTCTCTCGCTACAGGACCGACTTGCCAAGAACGCCCTTTCTCAGAGAAATGTACACATTAAAGCTGACTGCACTATAAAGTATTTAATCATCGATCAATCATATTATTAGTTACCTCATGTGCGCAGAGAGCAGCAGTCCAAGAATAGCAGAATCGATAAATGTGTCTGCTGTTTACTATTAGCTAGCGACTGCTTTTCAATTTATTTTTCTGTGTCGTTTCATACAGTAAGCCGGAGGCCTACGGAGATATGACACTGGTGACAGCAGGTTAGAGCCACTGAGGACGGCGGGAGTGACCCTCGAGAACAGGGTGTGAGGCCACGCAGATTAACGTGCACACCGCGCCGCCAGGTCCTTCTTCATACACGTGTCGCACAATGGTGCTTTTGCACTAAAATGTTCTGGCACAGTAAGAAACATAGCTGCCATTTCCTGTGGTTTAACTTACTGATTTATTTACCGGCGTTCTAGTCTCACTCAGGAATGGTTGGTTGAGTCCAAATGACATGTCTACAAAAGTCACCTGTTTATTGTGGCGTATAACACCCCCTTTTCATGTATCCTTGCTTTTTCTGAATTTATTTTAAGACTGTGGTTCATTTCAGTTTGTAAAATGTGTACAATTTGACATGAAAAAAACATATCATCAGACACTCTTACTAGGGTGTATGTTTTTATTACCTATGATATCTGGACAAGTAACTTAAACTTTTGCTTCCTTCCCTTCCATCTTACAATAAGCTCCCTGAAAGTTTTATTTTCCACCATAAATATGCTGCATCTGTGTAACATTGGGCTGGAACTAAACTGTTGAGCAATACTGTTAAATAAGGTTGCAGGATTGTCCATTAGAGTATTTATAGATATAAAATTTCCTTATTATGCCTTACAATTTCACTAAATCAGTTCAACATATGTATGCTGAGCAACTCTAAAAGTGGTGTGACGAAGGGTCACGTTGTAGTTACAGATCAGTATGTGCTGCTTGTTTACATCGTTTGAACTTTAACCTTTGGTTTCAAAAGCCTTAGAATTTGGGTGACATGATGTAGTGGTTGGATTTGTGGTTATCCCCTGCACAGTATGTGTGGAATTTGCATATTGTTTGCATACATGTTTGGGTTTCCTCCTACCCAGGTGGTCTTTCCATGTTGCTCATGGTGTGTATGACTGTGTATGATATATTGCCTCTTAGTTTACACATATACAGTTATTATATGTAGTTTATCGATGTCTCCAAGTCACCTTGGATAAAGGTGTCAGCTAAATTCTATACAGTAATCGTCACACATCGCTTAGCAGAAAAGTATCTGCTAACTGAATAAATGCAAATCTTGAGAAAATGCATTAAAGCCATGGCTAGACTTAAGTGTTTTTCATGTTTGGGCTAATTATCTGCAATAATAGATGTGTGTGTGTGTGTGTGTGTGTGTGTGTGTGTGGGGGGGGGGGGGGGGGGGGNGGGGGGGGGGGGGGGGGGGGGGGGGGGGGGGGGGGGGGGGGGGGGGGGGGGGGGGGGGGGGGCATGTGGTTCCCAGACCAATGACCACAGCTCAACCACATTCAAAGCACATCTATGACTCTCACAGCAACACAGACCCTGTAACTTTTGGCTCCTAGCTGTGAATTCTTCAAGATCCTAAATTGCGCTAATGGAACTTTCACAGTCGAGAGGAGAAAGAGAGGCCCTCGAGCGACTGCCATATGCTCACAGCCATACACTTACTTTTGGATAGTTAGACTAAGGAAGAAGAAACAAAAAGAGAATGGCAGCTTGTGACTCAGAGCAAAGCACAGAACCAACACGCACAAGACCTCACAGCATGAAAAGACCTCTAAAAAGTTGCTGCTGAAGATCATTCCCCTTAACATGTACACCTGTCCTGATACCACATACTCCCATGTGGAGCAATGGAAATGCACCTGGTGTTTACTTATTCATCACTGCCAGACGGTACAAGTGAGCATGTGGGTCCCCAAACAGGCTGCAAGGGGGAGAGACAAGCATTGATGCATTATTTAGCTTGTCGAACCCATGCAGAGAGGATCACCGAGGTCTCACACCTCCACCTTTTTAATGGGGGAAAGGACTTGGACCAGACTTATGCAACTAATGTCATGGTAACTAACTTTTGTTCATAACCCCTGACCATTAGCCTAAACTTCCCAGCGTGTACAAAGTTAGTTGCCCAGAGCACTTGGATCAATCCCCGAGAAGAAAACCAGAAAGTGTAACACTGCAACATCCTCTGTTTTAGAGACATACCCTGTTAGAAATGACTTAGTTAAAAAAAAGAATCTTTTGAAAATCTACAAAATGTTGCACTTTTAAATAAGATTAAAAAGACTGCAAAAAGACATCAACATTTGGTTGCCACTTGGACAGACTTGCAGGAGACCTGCCGCTGGAAAATGCCAGTGGAAATAACGTTTAGGCATAAATCTCTCAGCTGCACCATCTCACAGTTCTGCTCCACAGTGTCACGAGGATGGAGAGCCTCAAGCTGAAACTCAAACTGTGCATTGCATCTGGAAACATGGCTGCTTGCTTCAGACACCGAGCATACAATAAAAATTTAAGTTGGATGAGACGTGTTACGAAGCCTGAAGTTTCTCCTACTGCACTACTTTTCATGATGTGCCTTCATGGCATCAATTAAAAGCTCCTTATAAGATATCCTAAATACTCAACTGTCATTGCAGCCCAGGAAAATGTGACAATATGACAAAGCAAAAATAAAACCGCTAGAAGCTTTTAATGAAATGAGTTCATGGACAAGTACGAGTCTTGCTGATGATGTAGACAAGACCATCATGCAACGTAAAAGGCAACTAGTACTGGGAAGAAGCACATCTACACTGACATCAGAGATACTCATGGCACAGCAAAGGACATCTCAGGTCTCAGGCACAGAATCAGAAAACTGTCCACACGTCCTGGACTGAACCGGGAACGTCCACAGCTACTAATCAGCAGAGGCAGAAAAGCAGAGATTAGATGAAGACAGCTCACACATTATAGACTCACACTTAAGAGGAACAGCTACAACTATTCTTCATGTTTTAACAGGTGTTAATATCACTAACACCTGTAATAATGCAAACTATAACAAGGAATGCGAGAAGTTTCTGTTCCTTTTTCCATTTTGCATCAAGGAAGCTTGAAATTACACCAGCAAAAGTTATTGCTCCACTTCCTATTTTCAACATTTATTTGTGCTGAACTGTGGAAACACTTATTTGTAAATTTTAAGCCAGGTACCTGAAAAGTAGTTAGACCTCTGAATAAAGAGTGTTTAACAAACACACACATTATCTTTAACCCTACAGTTAAAATAAGCATTTTTGGGTCCAAGTTGCTGAATCGTCAATCCCAGTTTCCAGGCACAAACGTGCTGGTATTGCTTTATGACACGAGGATTAACGCTGTGCAACAACCCATCCCAAGTACATCCCACAAACATCATCCTCAAGGTCCGACGCATCAGAAGCTAATACACAGCAGGACCTGTCAGAGCTCTTCAGATCCCAGCAACTCCCTGCGTTCAGCTCATCGTGCCTTTTGATGACCTTGTTCCATACACACATACACAATTCTCTGATTATATGAATCATTTTTGAAAACATTACCAGTGTGAAGTGCGCATCCCTAAACTTACATAATAATTGTGAGATCACAGCTCTGGCAGGACTAAATGGATGAGCATCCACTTCTTGTGAAGTAGGGGGGCCGGAAAGCATTGGAGAATTCTCCATCATATCTGCAATTTTGATAATCGGCCCTTTCAACAGTAACCCGTCGCAGAGCCATATCTGTGTGGCTGTAGGACACAAAAAGCACTCTAAGAGAACATTTGTATTATTGAAATATTGAAGTACTGATGTTCAAAATATGCCTCTGAATGCGACAGAAAAAAGCCGCATTGTGGGCATTAAAGTGATGCAGAGATAGAGGAAAGTTCACAGTCGTGTATCTGCATGAGTGATTTTGGCCACATAATTGGTGAAGCTGCTACAAAACATTACTCACTTCCTCCTTCACCAAACCATCCTTCAAAAATTTTGACACATTTGTTACATGTAAAACATTCATATAGCTCTATTAAAGTAAAGGTGAAGGTACTAAACATGAACCCGGTGTTTTATGCAGGCAATTTAAAAGCGAAAATGAGTCACAATGGTTGGAAGAGCACTTGGAGTTTTTTTCCCTCTCTCTTAACATCTTGCTTTGGTTGCTGGAAAGAGCCAATCCACCCCACCAGGAGCCCACTCATGTACTGGGCTATGTGGTACAGAGAGACTCCATCTGCCCAAACACTACAACCTACAGGTAAATGTCACTGGCCTTTTGGAGAAATGATTTACATGCCTGACAGATTCACTCTGCCCAGTAATACAGGTAGATTCAGCTTCACATAGGATGTGATCTCATATCCTTCCAGTCCATCTCCTGATCCACTTTCCACTCAGAATGTTAAATCTACCAGTGAAATATGGTAAGTGCGAGGTATGTTCACTAGAAGGTGCGACAGTGGGGAAACACCTGTGGAACTGACAGTGAACTTGATATGAAAGGGCAGTTCACCATCTCTGAAGACAAGAGCTCCACAAAGATAGTAAACCCTAAAACCTTGACCACGTTTAGTCAGCTTTTCTACAAAGTCTAAAAACACAAAAATCTATTTCATTATCATCGGTTTGCATGATTTCCCCTTTTTGGACTGGAGTTAGGAATCATTTTCTGCAGAGTTAATATGAAAGTTTGAAAAAAAACAATGTCAGGAAAACAAATGTCACAATGTTAAAGACAGACAGAGTAGAAATGGACAGCCGGTGCTTGAAGGGGACTGTGGTAGTTGACACTTCTATGTTTTACTCTTTGGAGAACTGGGACTTTTTCCTTCCCAAACTGCCAATGCTCTTTTCTGCTCTCAACTATCAGACTTTCTGTGAGCTGCTCTCCCAGCAACGCACTGCTGTACTTCACAGCCACATAACATCCCTCATAGTTACATCACCCAGGACACACCAAGTTATGCTGCAAGTCGGCTCAATCACTGGTTTCCTGCATTTCCAATAGAAATGTGTGTCCCCCTTTTTTAAACATACAGTGTGAACACCAGCAGTATCTCCCAGCATCTTTTACTCATTGCAGAAATTAAGAATTTAATACTTAATAGTTTGCTGATGCCGACTGATACACACGCCAACATGCCAATAAGGGAAGTAGTGCCAGTTATTTCTTCTACTTCAAGCAGTGGGGGGAGCGAGAACATGCGCACACTGTGTTGCTGCAGTTATCAAAAAAGCAGTTTGTCACAGGATACAGCAGCTTGGCAGCCTAAAATATTTAAAAAGAGTGTCTTCCTTTTAATCATCTGAGCCACTCAGGCAGCTCCAGGCTCTGATTAAACCCAGGGGACCGGAAGCACCGTCTTTGAAAAGCCGAGTCTGACCGAGCCCCCAAAAAACACACTCCTGGAAAGCCTAGCTTTGGCTGCCGCTCCATATCGCACTTTTGGCCAGAAAACTCCAGAGACCGAGCACTGTCACCTCCACAGGGAACACACCTTCTTCTGTGAAGCAATGGCCAGCATATTCAGGAGAAGAAAAAAATATACAGTACACACCTTATGTTTCACATTTTTTGTAGGAAAAGTATTGCCTGCACTGTGTATTTTTAGCTCCGCTTATGCTGACTGCTGTGTATGTGGCAGCTGCCAAACTCCATGGTTTTCATTCCTTGTCCAGGTGGGTGCCTTTATTCACTGGATGGATATTTTTCCTTATTCAGCACTTAGACAGCTGTGTGTATCTGTATGTCTTATGTTGGCAATGTTTACAAACTAAAAAAGGACGAGCAAATGTTGACTTCCGCTCACGTCCTAAACGAGGACCCGAATGGAAGCTTCCAGCAAATTTCTTCTAGATCGTTAAAGCAGTTTGACTTTTTATCGTTCTCGTTACTATACATTCATACACTGACCAACGAACTGAACCAGACTTGACTAAAGTGCATTTAAAATTAAACAAAAATGAAACAACAGCAAATACTGACAGTTAAACGCTGACAGGACAACTAGAGTCTCGGAACACAACATTTTTGTTCAATAACCGTTCGTTTGACTGCCACAAGAGAAAATGTGCAGGAGCAAAATAAACTTTGTTCATAAAACAAAAAAATCTTAAACCTTACTAACATTTATTACGGTTCTTACGAAGATATCTAAAAGCATATTATAGACTTTTACAGCCAATTACCCACCTGTAAATCCGGTTTAAAAGGTGAGACGCGAAATGACGGCTTGTGGCTCCAGGTTTCCTCTCAAACTGTTCATGAAACCCAGAAATGGAGCCTCTGGTCACAGACCTAAGCATGTGTTTCACACAAAAGAATATCTTTAATTTCATCTGACATCTAAATACCAAAAACTAGCTTACAAAACATAGTACGTGAACATAACAATCCAAACATAACCGTAAAAAGTGCCCAGATCCGCAGGTAAATAACTTAATTCTAGAGCGCAATGCCGCTTTCCAGCACCTTCCACGCACGTGCAAAACGCGCACCGGAAGGTACTTGTTACCGTTCTCGTTATTATACATTCATATCCTCAAGAACGAGTTCAGCCAGGCTTGACCAAAGAGCATTTAATATGAAACAAAAATGAAACAAAACAACAATTACTAACAATTAAAAACCGACAGGACAAGTAACTAATCCCGGAAAACACAAAATATTTGTTCAGTCATCGTTCCTTTGAGCCAACAAAATAAACGTTGTTCATAAAACAAGAAACTCTTAAAGCTTACTAACATTTATTAAGGTCCTTAAAAGTTATGTAAAAGTATATTATACACTTTTGCAGCCAATTACCCACCTGTAAATCGGATGTAAAAGGTGGGATGCAAATGACGACTTAAAATTTCCAGTTTTCTCTCAAACAGAGGGAAAATTTCTTTGTCGGTGGTTATTATCGCCGATTGGTGCCACCACCGTCAGGCGCCCCCTACTGGCAGTAGTGCTCTCGTGTATGTACAAATGGCAGTCCTTGGAGGACCAAACCCTAAACAAGATAAAATAAAGACAAAGCAAAATATTAACGCAAATGTGCTCACACTTTGTGCGCCTCAATCACTGGCTGAAGGTTGGGATGGGGAGTTTGATAAGTTGGACAAAATTGTGAGGAAAATTGTTTCAAGTGCTGGGATGGCTTACTTAAGATGTGATTTCATCCTGCATGATCTAAATGACCCACCTGGTGAAGCAGTGAATAGCACTGCTGTCTCACCGCTCCTGGGCTGTTAGGGTGTGGTTTTGAATATGGCTCAGTCTGTGACTCTTGTGTCTGTGTGGCTTTCCTCTCACAGTCCCAAGACATGGATTTCTTGTTAATCGCTCACTTTAAATTGCCCAGACGGTGCACATGTGAGTGTGTGGACCCCTGCAATGGCCTGCTGTCCTATTCATGGTGTAGTTTCATAGTCCGGTGCCTACTGATTCTGAGATCACAGCAATCCTGACCAGGATAAAGCACTTCATGATAAAGGATGGATGAATGGATGGATCAACAGTTCTTCATTGACATCACTTTTTATGCAGCTGTTTGAATCAGCTGAGGGTTCACCAGTATTCAAATCCAGTGCTATGCTCTGTCTGAAACACTCCTGACCACTACACTCCAGTTGGTTTTTCCCAGGACTTTCATCGACTACATTCTTTAATACATCACCAGGTGCAAAAAATGCAACATTTTATCCATACGGGCTCACTGTTTTTCCCATTTTTCTCAGCGTCACTTGCTCCCCGTCTCCTTACCATCCCCGGAAGTGGCTCTTGCTGCAGCTTCTCCCCTCAACCAGCTTGTCATTCAAGGATGGGATGTGGGCTCAGGTTCCAACTGACTGTCCCTTCTTGAATGCTGCTCAAACCCCCCTCAAACAGGTACACAGATACACACAGTGATCATCGCTGGCAACAGGAGCTCTGCTGGTCTCACAACACTAATGGGAACCATCACTGTCACTGCCAAAGGGAGCCATTTTCTCGCCCATCACACAGATGAGTGTTTTAACAACGACTCAGCATCACATCACATCACAACACAAATAGGTAGTAGTACCATGAATAGTAAAGGTGATTTAAACCTTCATATATTCCTTATATTTCGATGAATCAAATGCATTTCTAAAATGAAGGAGCACATCTCAAAAAACCTCTCTAACCTTACTTCTTGTTCTTCTCCCTCTGCTGTTCATTTTCTGATTTTTTCTCTATATTTAGTTTTTGACACACAGTATAGGTCAGACAACAAATGACAAATACTTTAAACAGCGGGATGATGGGAAACTGTAACAGAGTGACAGGTTAAAAGATGGGGATTGGTCTGACATTCAGTAAAAGACAAATATGTTGCCTTAGGTAAGATGGCACCATGGAAGCCACAGAGGGCAAGACAAAAAAACCATCCAATCAGAACTTAATACATCGGGCAGAATGCTGATGCTGGCAATGTGCTGTATGAAAGTGTGAAGCCTTCAGTAATCCCATAGTTCCACAGGGCACGCAAGGAGGTGAGACCCACAACTCCTGCTTCATTCAGCAGAACACCATAGTCAGAGTGGTCTACGATGGTGAGCTCAAGCCTCGCTTGACCAGCTTAAGATTACTTACCTTCTTTTCCTGGTATGACTTATCACAACTCCCCAGTCTATTCAAAGCCCTGTCTAGACAGGCCTATCTCCTCTGACATCAAATAGCACCAGCGTCCCCCCCAGCGTCCCCTCTTACATCAGCAGCCGCAGCCTGTTTACTGCAACATGATTCAATTGTTCTTAATGACTTGCGACGAAAAATATACATTTTCATTTTTCACATTAACTGCGCAGAGGACACAACAATAAATGCATCCATGTGCTTCCTCTCCTTCTCTTAATACTTCATAAAGAGCCTTTAGATGTCTAGACTTTGTCTCCCAGTCTGAATAAATTAATATTCTAAATTAGATCAAACCAAAAGACGAATTGGCGCTCAGGCGACTGACACACTCAGGTCCAATGATATTCAGGGACCGCCACTGCGAGAGACTTTTCAGCAGCTCTACAACTGGTGTTCAGCCCATCGGAGAATAAGAATAATTTTTCAAAGTGCATTTTATCTCGATATGTAAATGAGGCGTTTGAGCTCATTCATGCTGGTCCTCTGCTCAAAGCCCTACTCTGAGCAGCAGTCCTTCAGCCTGTTGATAACGCTGACAGCCGCAGCATCTGGACGTTGCAGATGAGTTTTATCATGGTGAATAAGCTCCTCTTCTAGCTATGCAGAGGGAGGGGGAGGCTGCGGGTGTTGCGCGGGTCGCCGAGCCGAGTCATTAGCGAGGGTTGCAAGAGGCCTTCCAGATAACGCTTGCCTTTGTCTCCTCAGCAGCACTTACAGGGACCTGAGCATCAGGGGTGGTGTGTTGCTGGGCCACCGGACAGCGCAAGGAGGAAGACCTCCTCTTTTCCGGAATCCTGTGGAAAATCCCATCAGGAATTCTCTTTCTGTTCATGCGCCTGCAGGACCAGCAGCTCCACACATCCGCAAGTCCATACTGTGGTAAATGGTTAAAATGTGCACAAAAGTGGAGTGGAATATCTTCTCCCCATTCACAATCCTCAGTGTCTCAGGGCCTCACCAGAGACACACACCCAAATCCAACCCAGCCCTCTGCGAACGCCCCAGATGTACGACCTCAGCACAACCTGCCCTTTGCTGTGGTTCACTCCCCCAGCATCAAAGCTGCGTAGGAGAAGTGTTTACTGGAAGAAGACTTCTGCATGCCCGTAGGTTTCTTCCTGCGTGAGAACATTCTCAGGATGCCCTGCTCTACAGCTCACGTCCTTGGAAGAAGGCCCTTCCTTCTTGTCCCGTTTCTCTCCAAGCAACAAACTCAGCTGTGATTCAGTTCCAGAAGTCCGGCTTTGCATAAATGCCCTCGAAAAGTTCACCAAGGCCCGGAAATGATTCAGAGCAGCACCGACTCAGCGTTTTGTATGAATGGACTCCGTGTGACAATATGACCCAGCACAGCATGTCGGGCCTCTATGCCTGAAAGTGGAAACTCCGCAGGGGTCATTCTAGCTTCTCATTCAGCTGTGCAGAGGAAAGGGGGTGCGTCACCCAGCACGACAGCTCACCAACAGCTTTGGGAATCGTAGCACTGGGCTCATGGCATCCAGAGGTGCTCTTTTGGCAATGCCTTAGTGCCCCTGTCCTAAACTCTCATGGTTTGGTTCAGATATCAAGTCAGGTGTCGTGTGTGTGTGCGTGTGCGTGTGTGTGGAATGTGGAACCCCCCGGACTGGGCACAGACAGGCAGTACCGCAGTGAAACAATAGTCTTGACCCCAGCATGGTTTAACATCCCTTACACACCATCATCCTGTCTTGAGGTCACAGAACTTCCCCCACGAACATTTAGGGCTGTGTCATCAATGACCAGTCATACTTTTGCTTCCGTGTTTACAGTTTCTACACTTAAACGCAAAAGTTTAGTCCACAGTGAAACTTCTCCAGATGGCCCGGGTGAGAGCCCTTCGCTGACATGTGAACCGTGGTGGAAAAAAATAAAAGAAAAACAAGGAACTGTTGCTATGCCTTCAGGTGGAGATGTTCCACTTTGTAATAAATTTATATCTGTTAATGAGCCAAAATAGAAAAATGGTTTACAAAGGCAGAATAATCCTCTTAAATACCCGTGACACATTCAGTTTTCATTTTCAGGGAAGCTCCCAGCAGGACAGATAAAAGTGTGCTTCAAAGCTGTCTTTCTCTTCAGACTGCTGCCTTTTTTTTAGCATATTTCTCACCTTTTCTAGGCTGTTTAGCATTGTATAGGTACACCGTTTCCCGCTGCCATCGCTTCACCATTACAAATCAAACTGCTCCAGTTCGGCCTTGCTGCCGACTCCAAGCACATGTATATGACCGCAGCTGTATGATCGTGCCGGAAGACTGCAAACATAGAGAGCTGACATGAGCAGCAGACCAGCAACACTGGCACAGTGAGACGACGCAAGGCTTAAGATTAAAGAAATGTGAACGACTATTGAGGGTTTTGCCGCACGGTTACACTGACAGCTTGGTTTAAGCAGTGTCTTAACCTGCTTTAAACTTCATCTGGCAATGACAGGCGAAGTCCCCAGCATCTCAGAACCTTTCATTTACACAGCATCTCAAAACAGTTGAGAATCACCAGGATTATCTTTCATGTCTTCAGGCTAATAAAATGTGGTGAGGACATGAGGGCATACTTTCTACTGGCAGCTGAGCCATATGCTGCGATTGCGCTGAAAAGCTGGGCTGTTAACACACTTCATCTGAAGCTCTCGGGATTCATCAGACGGAAACATCTGTGGAAGCACATAAAGATAGATATTTGACACGCTTGCTTTTAAGGAGGAAAATATACTGGTTCATGGTGCATGTGCGTCTGTGCAGCGAGTTAATAATTCAGCAGAATCAAATAACATTATTTAACAGATCGCTTACTAAAAATTGCACGTAATGACTATATGAAGTGTGGATCACCTGGGTTTTTTTTTTTGGCAAAAAAGGAGAAATCAACTCGAGATCAATGAAAAATAATTAAATAACTGTTCGGTCCTTTTACTGCTATGACTGGTGAAAACTATTTAATGTCTTGATTTAAGAAAGCAAAGTGCCCAAATGCTTTTTTCTGTGACATCCTCCATGTTAGAAATATGAATATCCATAATGTGTTTTGTGATGTAAATTCAGATTATTACTTGGCATAATAACGACATATTGACCTGTTCCAAATGAATGATGAGCTTCAAAATGCATGCAAAGTGTAAATTAATAATCTTCATTTAGGAATTCTTTTTGATTATCAGTTATTGTCATGTAGACCTATCTTTGGTGATTAGCACAAAATAGATGCACTTTTATCAGTTAAAAGTGTTTCAGGATGTAACATTGTAGACTAACTGCAGCAATATCTCGGACAAAGTTCGATTGCTTCGATGCAGAACTTTGCTAAGGATGTTTCCTTATTGTCTGTTTACAGTCCTCCATCCATCACTCTGAACGTATCTGAACCCTGATGGAATCTCCTGCCTTGGAGACTTTCCTTTCCTCCAGGCACTTTTCACCATCTCCCTCAGCTCATAGTGACTGACAGTAACCATTTAAACCAGGCTGTTTAGACCCAGGCTCCTGTTTAAGCCCGGGCTCTCCCATCCAGACCCTGGAAGGTGGGAATTTAACCAGGTTGATCCAGAGCTTTTCACTGAAATCTCTCCTCTAAATGAGCTCATTTAGCCGCCTGTCTGAGTGCTAAGGTTGTCAGCTGTTTAAATAGTGCTGTGAGAATTGAGAAAAATAGTGCTTTTAAATCCAGATTTAGTAGCACGCATGTAGTCACAGGTATTACACGTTTTTAAACGTGTTCTTCAGTGTCTGTGTCTGATTTTAAATGCAGTCTTCCGTGTGTGGCGATGTTCAGTAGGGTGGATTGCACTGTGTCAACAACGTGATGATCGTGACGTGGGCACGAAGGCATAAACAAGCAGCGCAGGCTGGAGCCACAGCTCACATCCCTCTCATGCTGTAGTTTGTTATGAGACCATTTATGCTGATTCCTCTTCCTGGTAGAGAAACGCTGTGGTGGTTCACGCTGGCGTCGGCGGTAAGACACGTCAGACACGCTTGCTGAGCCGCGTATCAGGTTCCAGAGGTGTTGGGCTGTGCTTGGCTCTCACCTTATTGTTGTGCAAAAAGGTCAAAAAGCTCCACTTTGTGTACAGAAAACAGATTTACAGCAGTCTGTAAGTGCAGCGCATTGTGGTGCCAATCTGAGAAATGCTGCAATGTCCTTTTTGCAGAGGAGGGGTTTTCTTTCTTTCTTTTGCTACCTTTACATAAAAGCCTCAGTCGTTCAGTGTTTCCCGTCGATTTCATTGAATTCATAATAGTAAAGAAAAATCTGTTATGTGTCATTTCTCTCATGGGGTTTGATCTGCACAGTTACGACTTGGTGAGGACTGGATGCAGGTTAGTTATGTCCTAATATGTAGCCACACGCTAGAGAAAGGGGCGCTTTACTGTCCCGTCACTGTGTTGTCCTGACGCTCTTAATGAAATATATGCCTGAAAAGCTTTCATAAGGTTCTTACATTATTACATTTCTGATTTTTTTTGTTATCCTTCCTTAACGAAATGAAATTATTTTTGTCACTAATTTTACTGTTCTTTGAAACTGGCAGCTTGTTACATCCCATAATTTTCTCCCATAAAAACAGTATGTTAATATAAACTGCAGCGCTGAAGAGAGAAAAACCGAAATTTATTCACATTATCATTTATTGTGAAGAGTAAAAGAGGGAAGTGATGTATTAGTCTTAGGATAATATACATAAACTGGCTTTACTGTACTCTATTATACTGTGCTGTACTGTATTGTACTGTGTTTTACTATATTCTACTGTACTGGACTGCATGGTACTGTACTGTATCGTACAGTATTCTACTGTACTGGGCTGGGTTTTACTGTATTGTATAGTGTTAAATTTTATTGTACAGTATTGTACTGTACTGGACTGTATTGTACTGTAACAGACTGTGTTTTGCTGTATTGCACTGTACTGTACTGGATACATATGTAAAAGCAGAGTGTTGCCTCTGCTGGTGATGAAATCCATAAGTGATGGCTAAAGTTGTACCTGTGAATTTGGTTTAATGATCAGAATGTGACCAGCCACTGGTCAGCCAGCGGTCACAGTGATTAGTAACTAGTCAACAAGTACCCAGTTAGTGGTCAGTCAGGTAGTCAGTCGATGGTCAGTCAGTGGACTTCCATTGATCAGCAATGCATCAAAGTGGAAATCTTCACACAGTGGAACTGGACATTTGCGGTCCAGCCCCCCACCTCCCTGTCCTGTCACTCTGGCCGAGATGCCGGATAAGCGCGTCCGCGCGCACGTTGCCCTCCCATTGGCGCGCGCGGCTGAAGGTGGGCTTTGGGTGGAGGCTCACGAGGCTCTTTCTCACCCAACTCAGGCGAGTTTGTGAAAGCTGCCCAGCTCGCGAGAAAGCGCCGCATCTGCACAACGCAGACCCATAAACAAACAGTCACAACATAGGGGAAAATACTCCCACAAGTACTTGCACGGGGACCGCCGGCGCGAGGAAGCGCGCGGAAGAGGATCGGCAAAGTTGGCGCCGCGCAGAACAAAGTGCCGACAAATCTGGGCAGGGGGTGGATGTAGGGTGTAGGGTGTGGGGTGTGGTGTCGGGTGGGTGAGATCGGCGGGAAGCTGAGCAGAAGAACCATGGGACAAAGCAGCGGTCGCCGGTGCCAGTGTCCCGCAGAGCCGACCACGCGCTTCGGAGTGTAGACGCGCCGCGCTGCGGTTATTATGAGGCGCCATGGCGTGGTGTGACCGTGGGGTGCAGATGCTGCTGACCACCGTGGGCGCCTTCGCCGCCTTCAGCCTCATGACCATCGCCATCGGCACGGACTACTGGCTGTACTCGCGCGCGCACATCTGTAACACCACCAACAGCAGCACGGACGACAGCCAGAGCCAAGCCAAGAAGACCAAAGGCGACCTCACACACTCGGGGCTCTGGAGGATCTGCTGTATTGAAGGTACCGCCGTGGGGCTCCATTGTCTCCGTCGGGGTTCCGTAGGGTGTCCCGGACCGGCTGCCGGTCGCTGAAGTGGACTCGGGTGCGAGGAGGGAAGGCGGGAGTTTGGGCAGGAAAAAACTGCGGAGCGGCAGTTCGGACAGAGAAAAAGTTGTGAGGGAGCAGGATGGTGAGCAGATGGACGTTAGGGGGGGTGGGCGTTAAAGCTCACATCCAGGTAGAGCAGGTCTGGGCGGGAGAGGTTACGGGGTTATGAAGCTGTCTGGCTTGAGTATCATGTAAACAGTGTGCAGGAAGCTCAAACACAGCATCCAAACAAAGGGACGGTTGAGGTCGGTTTAGGGAAGTTAAGTGTCCGCGGGAGAGCTGCTCATCCAGACGCTCTTTGGTCCACGTTCAGAACCCGGTCCGTAAACTCGTCCAGTTGGACTTTCCTTTCGTTTCACAAGGCTGAATAATGGAGTGAGTCGAGACTTGAAATGCGCTCCACAAAGTCTCCTTTCATTCAGCTCTTTATTGTATCTGATGCCGTTGCTTGGCAACTACATTTCTGAAATTGCTATGGAAACAAAGGGAGGATTCAAAAATAGAAAGATTTGTAAAATAATAATAATAATAATAATAACACTAAACTGCTGTTGTCGTCCAGATAAACGAAAAGGTGCGTGTTATATTTAGGGACACGAAGAGGCAAACACTTGTTTTCTTGGTGTTTTGCCGCGACGGGCAGAGCCTTTGTTCTGAGCCGCGCTCCTCAGCGGAACAAAAGACAGACAACACAGATTTCACAGGGAAAGAAAACAAGAAACAATACACAACTATTTTTATATGAATATATTCCTTTTAATTCCCTTGCAACCGTGTGTTTATTTATGCGATATCTGCTGATGTTTTTATTCATGGCTGCAAAATAAGGTGTAAATTAAATATTCCCTTTTTTAACACCCGTGAATATTAAGTATGAAGCTACATATCTTATTTTAAATGAAACTATACACATTCAGCAGTACCATTCTGCTTTAGTTGTAGCAGCCGTAAAGGTCAATGGAATCAGTAAAGATGGTTTACTGGTCTGGAAGCTGATCTCCAAGCTGGAGGATTTTGATCTTGGGGGGGGGGGGGGGGGGGGGCTC
>UFQX01000132.1:95402-119135 GCA_900497675.1 Arapaima gigas
GGGGGGGGGGGGGGGGGGGTGGGCTCAGTGGTCAGAACCCTGAGATGAAACGATCCAATTTCTTATTAAGTGTATTGTTGCAATTTTTCTCTTTTCACAGTTGTTTTTTTCCCTTTTTGCATCTGCTTATCCAGAGGGATGTAGGAAGCTGTTGGTTGATAGTAGGGTCATTCGTGGTAAGCTCTGGTGTGAGGATCTTCCCGGGAACAATGAGTACGCTGTCCAGTCTGCCTGGTGCTGAATCAGACACTTGCCTTTCAGACTCCTTTTCCTTCTGCTCTCCTCTCCTCTCATTGCCCAGGATGAACATACAGCATAACTGGTACCACCCAAGCATTTGTTCTACTGTGCATTTTACTCTCATTTTGTATATCTAAAAGGGAACACAACCTCATACTGTAACCCACAATCTTCAGCCAAAAAAGTTTTAGGCATCGACCCACTGACAGGTAGATGATCTTTTACGGTGAACCATAAACGGATAAAAAAAGTAATTCTGTGCTTGTCAACAAGGTTGCGCCAGTTTCACACTCATGCAACCTGTGTGGTTGGGTATTGTTCTCGGGAGAAGGGAAGCTCCACTCTTCCAAACAGACCCATCAATTTGTGCAGCGTGGATAGGCACAGCTCACATCCAGGGCCACATGCAGCCGTACTAATGTGATTCATAGGAAGTTACGCTTGGTTACCTCGCCTTCCGGGTGTAGATAGGTCTACACTTATGGTGTTATTTCATCCTGTGAAGTAATGACGAATGGGTAGACGACCCTTTCTGTCGGTGCTCAGATCACTGAGTGTTTAGTGTGTTCGATGGGAAAGGTAAACCTTTCAGACCCAACTGTCCAGGAAGCAGAAATGTACGGTAATGCTACGTAAAGAGCAACACTTTCTGAGTGAAGGAAATGCAAGTTCCATAAGGAAAATGTAATTGGAGAAAATATTCTGGCATATATGCATTGAAGCAGCAGAGGTGTTCTAGGAGGGCTCAAATTTGCATTAAAAAGATCCAGCTGAAGAGGGGGACAGGCCACCTTGCAGCAAGTCATCACCTTCCCCAGGGAACGCCTGAATTTGCATAAGTCATAATATAACTTACAAATACAAATGTGCTGAGTCGTCAGATTTTATGTTCTTTGACACCGTATTTTATCCTCGGTAAATCGTAAGATTTAATACCGTGCGTGAAATCGTGTTTACACAACACCTGCCAAAACCGAGCTGGGGAAATTTGAACAACTTCGTATTTCATGGCTGCATGCATGTTGCTTTGGGTGTCACTATTTGTGTGCGGCAGTCACAAATGTCACAAGCCGTGGCGATAGTCTATGTGGAATGCATTGTTTTGATTTTTTAAACCACTGTCAGTTTCTTAATAATGGGCCCCTGATGTACAGCTTTATAAGATAAAAGGCACTTTAGATGAGGAAGATATGTAGCCATGGTCACCAGTGCATATTTTCAAATCACCTGTGTAGATTTGTAGCCAGTCAGGAGGTACAAGCTTGTGATCTCCTGTTAGTATCAATAAATATCCTGTGTAGCTGTAGTTGTGTACAAACATTATATACACATATATCTGCATGTAGTCTTTTTACATGTGTGATTCCTTTTTGACTTATTATATATGTAGACACTACATTTTTCATGCTCATCAAGAAGCATTTGTATTATTGTTTATGTTTTTTTTGTTCCGTAATAAATGATTGCTTTTTGCAGTTTCCGTTTCATTTTGTTAATGCTTTGTTAATGTTCAACTTCGTTACTGTCAGCTTTAAATGTTCTGGATATTTTCTCGTTCAAAACGAGTGCACTGGTGTTTTATATGGAGAAAGAAAAGCTTTAAGTACATTCAGCTTAAATCCTTTAGAGTGAAATGACGTAAAAGATAAATATCAGTATAATTTCTGTTATGATGTGGTGAAACTTGAAAGTTTTATTATTCACAAACAGGATACTTTGGCAACAGAGAATAGCATCTGGGAAAGATACATTCAACTACATACTGAAAAAGTCCCAAAGCTGGAGGCTTCAGATCAAGAAAAGTGAATTCATAAATAACGCCACTGCATAAAAGCCTACAATACAAACTGTTAAATCTATGTATGCTAAGCAACCATACTGTGCATAAACATTTTTATTATAAAATAATAAAGTGATTTTGCGTTGTGACAAAAAAAAAAAAATCACAAGCCTTGTACCTTTTAAAAAAACTGCAGGTGTAAATTGGAGGATTTTTATTTGCACAAAACATCATCACACATCAGCTCCTGTTAACTGACTCAGCCATGTTTGCAGTTTGACCTTTGACTCCACTTCAGGCTGCGAAGTACTTTACTGTAATGTTCTGTGTTGAAGGTTTTGGCAGAAGAAGATGTAATGCAGCTCCTGGTCAGTCGCAGAAATGATGGTGTTTTTTGTTGGTGTTAAGCATGTCTTTTTAGAACGTAGGGGAAATGCAGAGGGTCTTCCATACCACACAGGGGGGATGATGGGGAGCAAGGTCAGGGCTTTTCTGGTGGTTCATTATCAAGAGTACAAAATACCTTTTCCTGGTTGTTGACTGCATCTGGTAAACACAGGATCACAAGTTCCATAATATTGCAAGGTCCTGCTGTGTCTTTGGCTTAGGTTTTCAGTCAGGGTGTCAAACAGTAGCAGATGGGAAGACCGCTCTTGCTTGGAAGGCCGATGTCAAGATGGCAAAAATTACAGGAAAATATTGCCCTGCAGCCTGCAAGCTTTCTGTGATTCATATTTTAGACAGCCAGGTAGCAGAGCTCAGCTTCTGTCTCAGACAAACTCAGAGTTGCAGCCAAAGGCTTCTGCCTATCATCGGGTTTAAATCACAGTCTGTATAAGAGAGGTATTGACTGACGTTTTTGTCGCCAAGATGTTCCGCTCACAAATAAATGCAGTAATTCCAAGGGTTGGCTCAGTCGGTTAAGAACGTGGTGGCCAGCGATGTGAATTTATCACAAGGTTGGCGGGTTCACTGCATTCACACTCTTGAGCAGCTTTTCCACGATAAAAACACCCAGCAGTTTAATTGAATAAAAGGGGTCAAATAACTGTGTCATATACACGTAGTCAGTTGATCTTTTTATGCGATATACAGATATTGCATAAATATATAAACCACACATGCTTCTGAGACTCGCTAATAGGATGCGTGTCTGGATACAGAGAGGAGAGCCACAGGAGCTGTTCTGTTATTTACAATGAGACAAACAGACAAAGCAGACTTACTCATTTACTCAGACCTGGGTACAGTACCGGTCTCTGAGCTCCAAGGTCTGAACTGCTGGTCCTGACTTTCCCCCAACACTTAGGATCAGTTCTTGATCTAACAGAACCCGCATTTCTCGCAGGGCCTTGATTTAAGAGCAGCGCGTGTCTCCGGCAGAGTCTCAATCTAAGAGCACTTTGAATATTTGGCGGCACCTCGCAGCCGAGCTGCAAAAGGAGGTTTCGTCACACATGCTTTGCTCGAGTTGTGTCGCGCCACTCGCGGCTGCATCTCAGAATCTCTCCAGTCATCACAAGCTGTTACTTCCTGTGGACTTCACCTTGTTCCTGTCATCTTCCTTCAATGGCTCTATTCAAGAGACAAACCCCTCTTGTCCTTTCACTTGGACAGGATGACCTGTTGACCTCCATCCTGCTTCCATCTTATTTATATTCTTCCAGTCTCTTCCAGTATGGCAGCAGGAGAGCTTCAGCAACAAGAGGCAATGAGAGCAATGCCCTGGAATTTTAACAGCTGTATTATCATGATTATAATGTTGCTTTTATGGTTTGGCTAATGCTTCTGTCCGAACCAACGCGCAGTTTTCTACATATTTATTCATTCTTTTCACTGAAACAGGTCCAGTTCTATGTTGCTCAAGGCTACAGCAGGGATTAGAACTGGCAAACTTCAGGTTGCACGTGGGAAATCCTAACATACTACATTATCATACAAAATAAATTACACACTAGTTATCTCAGCATTGCTTTCGCAGAACATGACTGCTGAATTATAGATACTTAGACATTCAGCCTTTGCCAGGCCAAGACACACTGATGTCTGGTGCATATCAAAAATGCCCTGTTGCTGATCTCAAAATCCTGCCCTGAATCTAAAGACAAGTTTAGCTCAATCCGAAAAGGCAGAACAGTTTTTTTTTTTCCACAGAGTAGAACAGAAAGCTTTCTGTTTAGTCTTGTAAACCCTGAACAGGTCTCCCTGTGGGGAAGGACTGAATGGGTTTTTAAAATGCCACAGGCAATTCAAACCTTGTTATTTACTTATCCCCAATTAAACAGCCAGTGCTAATCGCATGCAGCATTTTAAGTTTAATGGGTACCAAAAAAATGTCAAACACGGTATTTATCTTCAAAAAAGCATTTAACGGTTGAAAAAAGGTGTGGGAGAAAGATGCTTCTCCCAGCTATCCACTAGTATGGCTTAAGTTGTGTGTTCAGACGTCACTCCTCTCAGTAAATACGTGTTAGTGTGTCACCTGTGTGTGCATCGAGGAAGGTAGAGGTCTGCACTGCACATGTAGCTCACTGTTGTTTACAACACTAAGGTGTCTTCAATTCAGGGCCTGTGGGGAGTAACGGACAGAGTGGGGGTGTGGCGGGGGGGTTGCAGCGGGCTGGGTCTGTATTAAAGAACAATGAAGATGTCAAAGGCATCCCCTGGAGACATTACAAAAACCTGATTCCTGGAACCGAGCAGGGATGTTGCCATGGTGAAGATGCAGGGAGCAATGCACTGCACTCTCAGAAAGGGAAGGCCTCTGTCAAGGGGCAGCCCGAGCCCTTCATCGCCGCAATATCCACAGGGACAAAACTGTCCAGCAAAGATGCCTCACCTGATGCGTGGCAGATTTAAAAAAAAAAAAAAAAACTTGTGGAACCACAAATAAGCTAGCAGCTGCTTTCAGTCATTCACAGTCATATGACATCATTGTTTGGGGACCAGGAGGGGCAAAGAGAGGTGAATGCTGAGCTTTTTTGTTTTTATTTTTTTTTGCTGGAGGAGCCGCAAGGAAGGGCAGGTGGGAAACACAGATGGGCTGTGAGGAGGAAAGCATGTCCTGTGATCTGGGTTTGGGACACACTGTGTCCAAATTGATGGTCACTGGGACCGGTGCCTCTGATCAGTGAGACGCTGAATTTCCCTGTGACACCAGGAGGCGAACAATGCAAGAAGAGCAAGAAAGACACTGCGCCCATGATCCACTTGGTTTAATGTGGAGCTGAACACAGTCTTCCCAAAGTCCTCAAAGAAGCCTTACATGTATTATTTTTGCCTCTGAAGGAAAGTGAAACAATACCATGGTGGCATGGGGAGCTTATATAACAAGGCTAAATGTTCATGATCCGATTAATGGGAGCATCATTTAGTCAGACAGCTTTTGTTACAGATGCCCAGAGAGCGCTCATCTTGCTTCAGTTTAGCTGCTCACCATATATTTTCCCAGCTATTCCATGTGCCACAAGTTTCATACCTAACTTTTTCTAAGAAGCAAAAATATAAAAAAAAAGTTTTGGCTCCCTCAGTACACTGTTTCATGCTGCTGAACCTCCAGGCAGTACAGGCGAATCAGAAGGAAAATATGCTTGAATATTCATACTTTGCTGTTGGAGTACTGTGAAGTATAATTCCCTTGAACATTTGGGGGGAAATGTGCGGTTAGCTGAGGCTCCTGTCCTGTGTGTCCTGATGGAAGGTGACGGAGGGACCAGTTGGGGACCCACGGGTGGGTTTCTCTGCATCCTTCTTAAACTGTCCTGCTCTTGCAGCAACTGGCTAGACGGGAGCCATTTAATGCTAATTTCTCCTCTCTCGCCATGACTAGACCATACACCCATTAAAAGTGTGCTGAGACACACACTCATCCTCAGTTTCTCCTTGGCTGCCTCTCTCTCACACACACACACACACACACACACACACACACACACACATAGATGGCTGAATATGAAAGCAGCTCAGCATTTCTCATCTAATGGGTTCAGCGGAGATGGTGCATGGTGCCTTCTTGAAAGCTTTCGGTGAGAAATTGGTCTCCGCTGACTCGCATGCAATTACTTCCGGAATTGTGACGTTTGCTGTTTCACACGGGATCATATGTATATTAACAAGTATTGAATTGGCAGGAAGAGGCTTTAACACAGCGCACGGCTGTGGTCCCAGTAGCCTCTCCTTGTCCAGCAGGGCACATCAGCCCCTTTTGGAAAAACACAGCGGAAACATTTGTAAATCACTTCAATTTGACATGGAATGTTTAATTTCTCTGGCAGTCTCCTCGCCAAGCTTTAAAAAAACATATTGCCTGTTATATGCTGACTACTGTGTGTCCACCAGAACAGAGTTGCGAGCTTCTCCCAAGAAGGAGGCTTTGCATTGTGTAACGCTTCCGTCTGACACAATGTGCAGCCTTCCTAATCTCCATTGTGACTGTGTGTCATCTTGAGCCAATTGCCAGAATATGAAATTGCAAATTATAACCATCTTTGGAAAGTGCACAAGAATAAAAACATCCGACTTGTCACGAGTGATTACTCCGGCCTTTATGTGGTACTGAACTGTGTTTGGTCAACCAGTCAAGAAAATGGAATAAGTCGCTTTGAAACACGCTGCATGGGTGGCGCTGAGGTCAGCGGCCCAAAGAGTGCAAAGAGCAACTTCTCATTCTCTTAAATCTCATCAGCACATGAACACACATAATAGACTCTTTGAACGCTGTGCTTTATTCTTACATACTCATTCTAAGTAGTTTATAGTGTAGTTATTAGAAGTTCAGCTACACATATTTCACATCAGTAAAGAGCTGTGTTGGCTTTGCGATGGTAATGATTTTGTTCAACAAGTCACTGAACTGGAGAACTAAAGCGACCAGCGGTGCTAACTGATGGCTTCTAGCACCGACATTGTTCCTGGGGCCGTGGCGGTAGATGTAAGGGTGAAGAGAAGTGCATTCTCTTCGGAAACCTGGATTATGCAGCTCTGACAGTCAACAGAATGGTAACACAGCTCACACAGCACCCACCCAAGCACAGGTGATGATCCACTGCACCTGTTGTGAAATTTCAACAGTGGAGACTATTAAAGCTCCTCGTTGGGTTATCTCAGCAGTTTCAGAAAGGTTTTACTAAGTAGTGTCGCACAAATGGGGTTCTTTCGTCGCTCCCTTGCGGCACCGCGTCTGCGACCCAACAGAGACGGAGTTGCAGCCAAAGCCTGGATTGTCTGCTTCTCCCTGACTCTATAGAGAAACAGGTGCTGTTTGCGAGACCAGGAGCATGGGAGGGAGATGCAAAGTGAAGCAGAAATGCTTGGTCACGGTTTTAACTGGTGTTAATTATTGAGCAGCCATTACCGGCGTCACTGATCTGTCTGCCACGGAAACACGAAGAAACAAGAAATGGAGTTGGCTCATTGATCACTGTTTTAGGAGTGCATTCGTTTATTTTATATATATATATATATATATATGTGTGTGTGTGTGTGTGTGTGTGTGTGTGTGTGTGTGTTTTTTCTGGAGTTTTGCAACACAGTGTTTACAGTTAACAACTTTCTCTCCGCAGGAATCAACAGAGGGAGCTGCTACAGGATCAATCACTTCCCAGAAGACAATGACTATGACACAGACAGCTCGGAGTACCTTTTGCGTGAGTGACAGAACCCCCCTCGAATCCCTGTCCCAGAGGGTTTGTTAGGTGTAAGAAGGCTGTCTGTCTATTACACAAAGACACTTTCAAACATGCTTCCGTATCGTGTGAGTGGCAATAGGCTGACATTTGTGTCCCTTAAAAGAGGGGGTGTGGGGTGGTGTAGAAGAACAGAAGACAATTAGAAGTGATGTGCGACTATTTCTACGGCTTCATAGAAGAGCGTGTAATTTAAAACCAGCAGAATAGAGATGCCAGTGCACATATGACTCACCGGTCTGAATCTAGGGTTTAGTCACTGTTTTCATGCCAGGCCAGATGAGGTCTTCATATATGTTAAAATGAGCCACAAGGTCTTCATGATCTCCTAGAGACTACTGTGTGCAAAGCATGCAAATGATCAGGTTGCATGGTAATGTACATTATAACCACAGGGGACTGAAAAAGTAGTGTAGTAACCTGTTGGCATGGCGTCTGATGGGTGTAGAGGACAGGACGCAAGGACACGGGGACATACGTGCACATTGTAAACACATTGCATTTAAATACTCAGCTGTTCAAACAGGTAGATGTAAAAATGGATGAGATGAGAATGTATGGCATGCAGGCATTGTCCGGGCATCCAGCGTGTTCCCCATCCTGAGCACCATCCTGCTGCTTCTGGGCGGTCTCTGCGTGGGGGTGGGCCGCATTTACAGTGGGAAGAACAACGTCGTGCTCAGTGGCGGCATCCTCTTTGTGGCAGCAGGTGAGCCTTCAACCTGAAGCGACTAGTAAGTAACGTGATTGGCCAATGAGCTCTTTTTAACAGCTCTTCTCTTCTCATTTTCATGGTGCCGCAGGCCTGAGCAACATCATAGGGATCATTGTTTACATCTCCAGCAATGCGGGAGACCCGAGCGATAAAAAAGACGAGGACAAGAAGAATCAGTACAACTATGGCTGGTCCTTTTACTTTGGGGCCTTGTCTTTCATTGTGGCCGAGTCCATCGGAGTCTTGGCCGTCAACATTTACATTGAGAAGAACAAGGAGGTGCGCTTCAAAGCGCAGAGGGAATTTATCAAGGCCACCTCCTCGTCCTCGCCATACGCCCGCATGCCCAGCTATCGCTACCGGCGAAGGCGGTCCCGCTCCAGCTCGCGCTCCACAGACCCCTCGCGGGACACTTCCCCGGTGGGGCTCAAGATGGTGAGTGCCATGCCTGTGGGCGAGATCTCCATGTACACACTGACAAGGGAGCAGCTCAAGTCCGGCACGGGAGCCTCCTACAGCCCCGACCACGACTCTGGCTTCCTGCAGGTCCACAACTGCTTCCCAAAGGATCTCAAGGAAGGCATCAACAGGAGGACCACACCAGTATGAGGCCACTTCTCTTCCGCAGCATTGCAAAAAGAGGCCAGTTCCAGGGAGGCAAAGCCCGGCCAGAGAAAGCACTAGAGGAATCAAAACAAACCGCAGCTGGCGCTGGGAGATCTGAATCAATTTGAAGGGATGCGCATAAAGTCTTCTCTCTATCAAACAGTACTGGAAAAGCAGACAGTGACAATAAACAATGAAAGGCAGTGCAGACTGTATGCTGGGCTCAAGCTGCCGAAACTGCGCTCTGAAACATAGAGAAGACACTAGTGATTCACCCTCCCGACTAAGCACTTTGATGCAAAATATACCTTTTCTTTTAGCCTGAGAAAGTACAGGCAAACCAGATTTTTAGTAGCAATATTTTTTGATACACTGTAATAAGACAGTGATAGCTTGTTCATTTCTTCTTCCCAAAACTGGGAGTTTTTTAATGTCACTGTTTTTTTTTTCCCGCAGTGGCTAATAGTTAATAGTCTGATTGATACCTGCTTATATATAAATATAACAAAGATTAGGACTGACAGTATTTATGTTTGTAATGTACAAACTGGTGCTAACTAAATTGTAGTACAAAGGACTGTAGCGTTTTTGCCTTTTCCCGGTCTCTGTTGCATAGAGAGCCCCTGTGTGTAATGGCATCGCCATCCTTCCGTCGAGGGCCACATTTCCCGTAATGTGTCGTGTGTTATTCTCATGAGTATTCCCTTAACCACGGCTCACAGACTGTGTGGATCTTTTGGTGGACCTTGTAATACATATCACGTTGTAGTTGCAGCCTCTTGTATATTTACATGTTTACGTGTCCTGAAATACTGGTAGGGCCGAACGTCTTTTTCATACCCGTGTTGACTAATTTTGCTCAGGGATGCTGTTACTGTAGTCTTAAAATTCTAAGTATTGAGCTGTTGAGTGTGGTATTAAATGCAGTGGGTGTGCCATTCCTCTTTCTCTATATCCTTTCCTCTCTTGTAGCATTTGAGAGAGAAGCCTGGACCGTAATTAAGACCTATATCTGCCTTTAGAATGAGAGAATCGTAACTGCAAAACACATCCAACAGTCTCTGCGTATATCCGCTCATTCGGCTCGACTCTCCACGAGCGGTGAAACGTAAAAGTCATGTTCCGTCACTCGCTGCCTCTCTTGCAAATGACATTGCTCGCCATGTCTGGAATTAGAAATCATCTGTAGTTAAAAAGCAGCCGTGTTGAACAGATTGAACAGACTTGACAGATCTGTGACGCTCTCTCATTGACATGGTCTGAGAAACACAGCAGAAATGACAGAGCCTCCTTTTCCAGGGGCCACAGAAGTCAACAGATAATTCCAGTTGTTTGACAGTGGGGCAGAGAGGACAGCATGATCTGTACCACAGTAAACCCTTGTCATCCTGGAAGGCCAAATGATGTTTAAAATATGATGTAAAAAAATCCAAACTAAGAAGTAACAGCTGAAGTAAATGGACTGAGGGAAACGTGGCCGTTTTCCCTGTGAGTGGCTCTAACGCTATAGATGGGCGGTGAACAGATCGAGACTCCTTCTGATAAATGTTGTTTACAAAGTGGACAAACAAAAAGACAAGAATTGGACTGAGAAAAAAGGACTGAAACGAATAGGTATAGGTACAATTTCTAGTCTACTGTGATGTATCCAATAAAGTCATCTATTGCCATTTGTTTTTATAAGCGCAACAATGCGCATTTCATCGCCATCGCTCATTGTTGGGGACCAAACAAACACAGCTTTCTTTAACACGGTAATTAAATTACTGGTTGGCTTTTTAGGGCGAAAAGGGAAACGAAAACAAACATCTATTTGGATTTTGTTCTCAATGAAGCCATTGATGTGAACTGTTGCCATAGCAACCTTTGCAGTGCAAAGCATGATTCTCGTCCAGGCCAGACAGCTGCTCGTATTATTTCGCTTGCGTCTCTGTGAATTACACCTTTAATTGAATCGAAATGATTTCCACGTGACGCTTGGAGGGAGAGCCAATTAAGCCCGAGGAACGGCCACAAGCTCGTGTGGTTTTAGGTAACACTCTGGCAGTAATTCTGGACGGCAGCGCAAGAGAAGATGAACGGCCGCCTGAGCTGTCAGCTGGGCTCTTTGTCTTAATGGCTCTTTCCTGAGACGTGTGATTTTTGGCAAGGAGCCGCAGCACCGGGAGAACCCTCATTTAGCGGATCCTTCCTACTATCAATCCCCCGCTCGCCTCGGACGCCTCCGAAGGAGATTCCGGCAACCACCCACACATCATTGCGCAGACAAACACGCGCACACACCAACACACACAACAACACGCAGAGCTTTTCAGAGTCGCTCCCATTATCAGCTTGTCTTCTGCACTCTTACGGCAATCAACTTTGAACATCTACCGAACTCTTTAGCCGGGACCATTGACTTACGGTGAATGTGCTGCCCAGCAGGGAAAGCTTTTGCAGAGACCATATTGACTTACAAACAAGGGATGTGACACTGAAGTGTGAATAAAGGGCGAGAGCAGAGCGAGACTTGCATTGCACCAACAGCGCAAGTGCTGCTCACTCACAATACAGCAACAACAGCAACAAAAATAGAGGAACTTGTCATTGCAAGACCTTTATTTCCTTCACTGTGATGGCTTTGAACTTTTGTTCCATTGGTAAAATGGTTGACATTTACCTGAATGCAGGTTAAATGTGGTCTCCTTTCATGTCAGAGGATAATCCGCTGTTCAGATTGAGCAGAAGTCACCCTCCCTGCCTTTCTATCTTCCGGATGGGCTATGGAAATTTCAGTTGTGCGGCAAAACTGATCGTCTTTGTGGGAATAAAAGAAAAGGCAGGCAAATATCAAGGGTTCAGAAGTGAAAGATCAAGGAAGTCCCAGTGGTGTATAATAACATCCAACAACGGCAGCCTGCAAAAGATGGCACCTCAACAAACAGGGCGAAGCAGAAGACAGGGATGACTAACTGATGACATATGGCCCACACATCTCTGCTATGAACACATAATTGTTTGCCCTTGAGGACACCGGCAGAACATTGACCAGACACAGCTGGAGTGGGACACACAACTCCCCTCATTGTATGCTGAGAGCTTTCAGCAGGACCTAGACTGCCTCTTTAGACCGTGTTGTTAGGAGTGGCTCAGTTGGCCACGAGGCCCTGTGTAAAGGCCTCACAAGGCTGGTTGAGAAGGTGTGATGGTGGCCAAATGACTGATCGCCACAGCTCACTCTTTATGTCACCAACTCACTGCAGGATCAGCAGTGACTAAACACCAGTTTGTGACAGTTCAGTGGACTACAGACACCGACAATTTCCGTCACAGTCCAAATATGTCACTTGTTTGTCCTTGAAAATTGAAAAGGCAGAAGAGTGAGGAACTGAGACAATCTAATGGTTACAAACAGCAAAATACAAGTGATCTCAAAGCGGTGACAGCCATCTTCCCTAGTTTTATAAATCACTCGTTCTTTTACTTCCATTAACAGCTTGTTTTCCAGTCCATAGCTGGTCTCAGAATCCATGGGAATGGATCCATCTGGGATTGGATGGGACACCCTGGATGGGGTGCCAGTCCATCGCAGGATAGTCACACACAGTCACTCACGCAGTTACACACTGCGGGCAATTCACAGTTACCAGTTAACTTGAAACACTTGAAAAAAGTCTTTGGACTGCAGGAGGAAACCAGAGCACCTGGACGAAACACACACAGACACTGGGAGATTGTGTAAACCCCCCAGAGAGCTGGATTCGAACCTATGTCCGAACAACCCGCTGTGCCACCGCGCTGCAGTTTTATATGTTAACTATCTTTAAATAGAGATTTCTACATTTTACCATTTGTACTGTAGCTCTATGTAGGCTAGGAAAAACTGCTAACATATTTATATTAATTCTTACCATAAATTGCGTGCCATAGATAGACAAATATGTTACTGAAGGGTTTAGCTTTCATCTACGAATGCTTACGGGAACCTGTAAAATAACCGAATAACATATATCTGTGTTTAACCTACGCAATTTCCCCCGCTGAAGCTTTTAAGAGCTCAACATGTGTTCCTCTTTTGTTTTGTCTTGCTTTTTTACTGTTGCGTTTTCTTTTTCCTCACTTCCCACAAATTTGCCGAAATAATGGAAGGTTATGTGGTCATAATCAGATAGGCTTTCTTTGTGTCATTTATTAGACTGTACTTGTACCTCTCAGTGTAATATGTTTTATTGTTTCTAAGTGTGACGTAAACACGAAATAAAGGATGCTTCCCCGTCATGACACTGGTACATTCATATTACTTTCCACAACGTCAGACCTGCTGCAAGTAAAAGTAAAATATGTGAGCAAATAGTACTGGTTACAGTCACATTAACCTCTTGTACTGTGCAACATTTTTAATATGCAAAGCTAAAATATGTAACTGTGCAGACCGGACCTTAGATTTATCTATATAATGAATAAAATATAAGCACTCAAGAGCTTTTTTAATGTATCTGTTCTTAGCATAATTTTTTTATCTAAAGCAACTTGGATCAAAGTTTCGTAGTTTTTGTATGCAAACAAGGCTGTTTTTTTGTTTGTTTGTTTGTTTGTTTGGTTGTTTAACCAACTGCGTTGGAGCAGCTGCCTCAAGGACATAAAACAAGTTGCCCTGAGGTTGTAGGGATTGAAGTAAAACGTGTTCTACTTTTAACACAATGCCCCCTGTTGCCCGTTCCTTCGAGCAGCCTGTGAGAGTGAATGGGGGAGCGCTGGTCACATCTACACTGGTGCACATTGAACACACAGCCTCTCCTCCTCAATAGGAAGGTTCGGGGCGGGGGGGGCGGGGCGGGTTTCACGTGGACCAAAAGTCCATCTCAGCTTCCACCATGTGCCGTGTGGTCAACAGCAGGTCTGTAGAAGTTAGTAACGTGTGCAGCTGAAGGGGGGCTGGCATTGCTGTGCGTTCTGAAACTCACCAAAAATGCAGCCAAAGAACAGTACAGAAGGCTGTCGTCAGAACCGCGGTATTTCAGCAGACATTTCGCTTATCTCCAGCTCCTTCTTGATCCTTTAAATTAAATGGCAATCTGATGTGAACCATAATTCCATTCACACACAGCGTTTACCAGGGATTAATAAAGAGCAACTGGACCCTCACCCCGGTTACCCGCGTTGAAAGAGCTGCCAACAGTGGACCTCGCCGGGCCCCCTTTATATAGGTCATTTTATTTTTGGATCGAATATCGAAAGGTAATGTGTGTCTCAAAAATAAACATTAGTCTCCAAGGTCAGTGGACAATAGAGTGAAGTTACACCATTAAGAGACCGTCTGCAGCTTAACATTAGCAACCCAGTGGAGATCAGTATCGAGTAATACAGAATCACGTATTCCGGATCGTTCGCTTCTGCTGAAGAATCGCATCGTGAGGAGGAAGTCAGCACAAAGGCAGGTGCTCCTCCTCCACAGCAGGAGGACAGTTCAGATCCCTTGAGACGAGTCTGGCCAGAATATTTTAGCTCCCCAGGGCAGCCCAGAGGTGAAAAGGTCAATAGGTCAAGGGTCATTAGCCACAAAGTGCCGCACATCTGCATATCGCCCGACCACCAACGTCAATAGGACACAGGAAACGAGGCCCTGAAGGACTTGGACTGCACGAGATAGCGGTCCTCACGGTGAATTTCTGAGAACAAAAACACTGTCCCCCCACCACACCTCCCGTATGCTGTTGGTGGCAGTCCTACAGCATTTCCTCTGCGCTCGAGGGACATACTGTAGACGAACCACGAGCCTGATCTTGGGGACGAGGACACCACGCAGCTGCTCCCCTGCCTCGCCGCCAGGCCGTGCCGAGACAGCGCCGCTGCTCCAAATAAGTACAAGGGTGTTAGCGGCAGACTGTAACAGCTATGGTCAATCTCCCACTCACTTGGCACCCTGCCTCTCACTGTGCCTCTCCAAGGCACGCGGACATGCATTACTCATCACAGCAGTTCATTACTGGCCTTTTGCTCGCTTAGGGAAACAGGACAACACGATTACTTTGATCAGCTTTGAATGAAGGAACTTGCACTGGGCAAATAATGACACAGCGGGCAGAAAAAAAACACACGGGTGGATTTCCAGGGTGAAGTTGGAGAAGCTTGTGACACAACAGAGGTGTGTTTTGATTTGTAAAAGTCTGCAATACTGAAGGGGGAAAGACGTGAGAATGTAGCGTGAGAGATGGTGTTCCCTTCAAGATATTTATATTCCCTATCAGGATAATGATATTCCCTGCGCTTTATCCCTTTTAAATGACACTCATAACGCTAAAATAGGACGGAAGAAAATAATTAGAGCGGAATATAGACATATATAGTTAAATCTTGTCACGGTACTGCCCGTTCGGAAAGAGTTTGCTGGATGATTTTGGGCAATCGGTTAATTATTAAATATCTCAGCCAACATCCTTTTTATACTGCCTGGAATAGGTGTTAATAGACAAATATATATTTTTTTAAAAAGGCCAAGTTTGTGCTGAACGCTACATAACGTGACCACCACACGATACAACGGTTTTGTTTTAAAAACCGCTTCAAAATCCTCAGTCAATTTGTTTTTACTCTTTTTTTTATGACTGCCAGTGTACAGGGGGTGGACAAAATGACAGAAACATCACATGTAGAAGGAGTTTAAGGTTGAAGTAACTAAATCACAGTTACAGCTGCAAAGGGGAGTCATATCATGATGACGGCCAGTTGGCGGTATGTGTAACTATAAAAAATATCGGACAACTAATACTTTGATATGTGAGTTTTCAAAGTTCCAAAGAGGCCAACTAGTCGGTGCCCAAATCATTGGTCACTGAAATGGCAAAAATTATTAAATGTTTCGAGGAGAACGGTGCCAAAAATAATGACAGGAGATGCCAACATGGGCAAAATGCATTGGCAATGGTCGCTAGTGAAAAACCCACCCACAGTGATAGAGGGACACTTCACAGGATAGTTTATAAATACAGCAAAAGTACAGAAAAGCAGAATTACTACAGAACCGAATCAGTACGTCTTTGGCCCAGTTTCAATTCACACTGTGCATCACAAGTTTCACAAAGCTGGAATTTGTGACAGGGTTGCCATTTGGAGACCACCTCTCTCTAAGGCCAACACATAAAGATGCATAGCTCGTTGTCTGGAGAACTGGACCCCTGAGCAACGGGGGAAAAAAATAATACTGTCTGAGAGTCATCTTTCACCTTATTTCCTAGATCTAGATGTTCTGAATTTGGAGAAGGTCAAAGGACGCCTCCATCTCACAATGTCTGTTGCCAACATTGAAGGGGTCCGCAGATGTATGAGCAACCAACTCGTAAGAGCTACCACATCCAACAATTGCTCTGCGTGGTCATATAACAGCCGTGTAACGGGAACACGAAGCCATCTTAGAGGAGCAGGTGCGCCAAAAGAGTGGTGTCATGAAGACCAGGATGAAGTCAAACACCTTCCATAGCCATTTCCATCACCAGATCTAAACATCATTGAACATTTATGGGAAATTCTGCAGCACAAAGAAGATTTCCACTTCGTTCATCACTGAAAAAACCTGGACACGTTTCTTCTTGAAGAATGGAATATATCCCACCCTGCATTTCTGACAATCAGCCTATGCAAAATATCAACAGGGGATGAAAAAGCCATAATTTTCAATTAACACTCAGAGTTTCCTGTTACAGATGTGAGTAAATACCACTGATGCTATGAAGGGTGGTAGCATAGAGGTGGTGGCTGTTGTCTTGCAATCGGAAGGTTCTACATTCAAATTCCACTCCTGCTGTAGTGCCCTTAACCACGACTGAACCGGAACATTAAACAAAACCCAACTGTATTAATGGCCAAACCACCGAATGTCTTTTACCCAACAAAACTAACTCTCTAAGATGCTTTGGACAAACGTGTCAGCAGAATAACGAATGGTCATAATGCGGTGTCTGAACTTCCTTGTCCAGCTTCAATCGAAATGAAATTTAACAATGATCAGCCTCACCGTTTTCATCAGGGTTTATAATTAACTGCCCATTTAACGTCAGCAGTTAAAAGGGTGCGTTTAATAACCGGAGCCGATAATCGCTTGCAGTTATTACTCCTTCTCCTGCACGAAATGGGAAATCTGTTCATTTAAATGTAACAGAATCCATCACATGTGACATTTCTGTTCACCTGTATACTTTATATTGGACATGCATCATGCCACTAAATCCTATGGAGTTGATTTAAATGGCTGCAGAAGGACTCTGGACTATTTTTATAACAGACAGCCGAGGTTGGCATGACCTTCTTGGTAATGGCCTTGGGGCTCCTGTAATTTCGTTAGATTTAAATTATGTTGCCTGTCATTGAAAAATGCACAGATACCCTCGAACGGCCTTTAATTCTGTTCCGCTGTATGTAAAATTAGACACCGATTAAGGTTACCGTTCGACAAATAATTACGCCGATAAGTTAAAATGCAAATTCTGTCACGTGCAAAAATCTGGGCGAAGTTTCGTACACTACAATGCCATCAACATTAACCCAGGCATTTTAAACAAAAAAAATATATATATATATCTCAATTTTCAATTACACACAGGATGCTTAAAAATAACCAAATATTTTCTCAGAAAAAGAAAAAAAAACTACACAGGTCCCTCAACATGCCTTGGACTTGGGAGTTCTTACACATGCAACTGAACTTATTAAACACCGTTTACCGTGTTTTCCCCGCATGTGAGGTTGAGTTTCTGCATTTACGAGTAACAAGAGGCGAGCGTGAAGCATCCCCGACTTACGAGATTTCTCCTTTTCCTGGAACGCGGGTTATCTGTATAACCTATCCTTCGTAAAGTCCTACAACTTCCGCTCGCCAGGCTCTGCGCTTGAGGTCTTCCTTACAGCCGTCGCAGTTTAAGCGCCAGTAAATTTGTCCTCTGTCTCCTCGACTGCTTCTGAGAATTCTGCATCCACATTTGAAAGCCGCGGGTCCAGCAAACAATAACTCCATCATCTAAGGTAGAAATACCCCAAAGAATGTGGGTGGGCATTTCAGCACATGTGTGTCCTGCCTAAAGTGCAGTCATCATGGGAAATGGATGAAGCCAGAGGGAGAGCACAAACATGAGAGTGCCGCTACACTGGTGCACCCCAGATACGAGCAAAATGAGTGCAAATGTTCTAGATTCGCTCTTGGCGTGTATATTCATATATTCATAATGCATTATTACTCACAAGGGGAGCGGTATGACAAAGCTACACTGCAGGATTAAGGCTTTCACAATTCCACAGCGCCTGCCCTTTATGTCCGAATTCACAGCTGGTGTATACTTTTATCCAGTCCTTTCCACAACCTCCCCCCCCCCTAAAAAAAAGAAAATAACTGCAGAGTCTGGTCTCCGAACATAAACGTGAATTCTGGATGTTCACCTGACAGGCCAGCCTCAAATAAGGGCCTGGAGCTCAGCGCAGGCCGCAGTCTGCCGTGTGGAGCGCACGCGCTCGTACAGATTCGCACCTTTTGATGCAGCTCTTAAAGCCGCTGCAGCGTCTAGTGTCTCAGTTTTAAAAGTGTGAAAGCAAGAGAAAACAGCCACAGGAGTAAATGGGTCATGATCTTGTAAAACTGGGCCGGAGCAGAGAATTTATAAAAAGCACGGGGATGGAGGGTGTAGCAGTGAGGATGGAGGGGGGGGGGGGTGGGCTCGGGGAACATGAGGGAACAGCTAGAGAGGCTCCACCCACAAGTTCCAGCCCTCCGCGGTGATTCCCGTGTCCACGCGTATCAGCACCATGTTTCTGGTTCGGACATCCAGGCACTTTTTCTGGAAGACACAGGTGTCAGGCGCCATAGATCTTGCATGTGCTCCGTTCAAAATTCAACATACGTGCATCGCAGGGCCAATGGGAAAAGCACAAAAAGACACTTGACAAGTGACCTGACAAAAGGTGCACCTGCACACATGAGCTCACATGAAAAAAATTAATTTTAATAGACCTATACAGACTGGCTTTTCGCTTTCCTCACAAAAATCAATTTCTAACATTATCTGTGTATAAAGTTAAGGGTTTCCCAGCTACCATTTTGTGGCATGGAAAGCTGAGCAAATCTGGGAAAGAAATGTTTAATATGGGCATTGTCTAAGGTCAACTATTTAAATGTTTATAATAATATTTTTCCTTTGAATGGCATGCAGAACCGCATTACCTGAGGGGGAAAGTATCCGGTTCAGACACTGATATATGGTAAGATATAAAGTCGTCTTCAGTGCCTCGGGGAGCGGTGGAATTGACCTGCTTGCCCGGAAGAAGACAGCTGCTGTTTATTTCTCTTTATAAATAGTTTATAGTCACATTTAACAGCTAGTTGGCCTGCGCTTATGAAGGTGGAGTGAAGTTCAACTGGGCAGAAAAGAGCAGCAAAGAAACAGTTGAATTTTCAGCTGAGCGATGACAGCAAAACCTTAAAAAGTGAATAAGCGTCTTCGATCCAGTGGGGCTGCCGTCATAGAACCTTTATGGCCTCGATGAAGATTTATTTGAATCACAGTGGAAGAATTTTTCCACTATTTAACAAAGTGAAAGGACGTTTGTATCCCTGCAAGACCCCTGGAAACTTCCTTTATGACTTTAAGTAGAACTAGATCATCCTGCATGTGCCTCTGCACTGGTTAAAACAGGAAAGCTTCTGTAAGTCTGTGTCCTGGACGAAGAAGAAGGACGTGCAACTCAGTTGTGGAAAACGTCTCAGAAGATTACTCAAAAATGTTGAAAAAAAAATGTTTGGGTTCTCCTAATCCTAATCTTCACAAGCACATCCACACACCCACCCACACTGATGTAACCTGATAAATGGACAGCCTTATATCTTGACTCACCGTGGACATTAATAGAAGCTGCACTTGCCCTCCACATCTAGCAGTGTCGGGCAGCCCGTGTGGTCATCAACTTTTCCTGACATACCTCAACAGCTGTAGTGTGAGGCACAGCCCTCCTGGCCCAACACAAAACTAGCAGGGGGAGAGAGAGGGAGAGAGAGGAAGAGACGGACCGAGAGAGAGGGGGAAAAAACTAGGGCACTGTTTTCTGGCTCCTTTTTTACAAACTGTAGGCAGAGATTTTTGAGGAACAAGCTGGAGTGAGGAGATACCAGGCGAGCTCTTGGTCACCAAACGCTGAACTTGTCCGCTGAGGAGGCTGAAAGACACCAAGGGAGTTTTCATCTGTTACTTAATTTAAAGAAACAAGCACACCTCCTCAAAATAGGTTGCCATGTTGGAGGACAAGAGGACGAAGGTGAAGGTCACCTTTTTTGTCATCTTGGTGGGCATCTCAGCCATGTTTACTGCTGTGGTGACGGACCACTGGGCAGTGCTGAGCCCACGGGTTGAGCAACTCAATGCCACCTGCGAAGCAGCCCATTTTGGCCTCTGGAGGCTCTGCAAGAAGACAATCTTCATAACGGCGGAAGAATCGAAAGGAAAGGGCTGTGGCCCCATCAGCCTGCCTGGAGGTAAGACTGTTTCCTAGTTCCTGGCCTCCTTCCTGGTGCTGAATGCCAGTACTGAATGAGTCTGTTTGTCATGCATCACTTGGACTCTTTGGGGGAGCTTTAGAGAAATATCACATAATTAGTTGTAGATCTAATGAACAAACCCATAAGGTGTTACAGTGGAACAGGAACAGGGAAATTGGTGGCATTTGGGGCAGCGCTCCGGGGTTCCTGCTGCGGGATTTGTGGGACGCGTGGAAGACAGAACACTTTCACTTCAGGCAGATTTTGGGAATCCAAACTTCTCCGGGTTAATTAAAATGACGTTCACATTCAAAGGTTTGGTTTTGGCCGGCTCTACAAACACACTTTTTGCCACCGTTTCCTATTAACGTCAACGGGCCCCCATTGCTAGAAGAGGACTGTGCCCTGACCCTAATGTTCTAAAATTGTTGTCAGCTGCGGGGCTCGAAATAAAACCGGGCCGAAGCTGAGATTTAAATCTGAGGGAAAACGAGATACGAGTCAAAAGCACGTGGAGTGTCAGAATGAGTCACACATGTAAAGGACGTCAGTGTAAGAGTTACGAGTTTGACAAGTCGGCCTTAACAAGATGGAGCAAAATCATTTGAAATCACCTTTCAAACAGGCAAGGAGAAGAAAGAGACAGGCCTAGTTGGTGGTCCTGCTTTGCCAGTTAAATACAGCCTATTGCATGGATGAAGACAGGTCTCATACCAGAGAACTTTGGTTGCTTTCTTTGACAATATTATTTACATGAGATCAAAGGTGATGTTGCAGTAAAATGGTGCAGCGGGGTGCTTGTTTGGCTGAGAGGTGTGAAGATGCCGCCCACCTGCTGCTGAGTGATTTGTACTTAAACCTTCCGCAGTCCCCAGTCGAGCTGACTGCCCACCCCCACACCAGGTGCAAGAAGAAGCCACAAGTGGTCTTGGCCTCATGCTCATCAGCGTCTTCCCACCCCAAGTATTGGAACAGACTATTTTTGTTAGTTTCAGGCAAAACTGTTCATCTCTACCCTTAAAAGCCTGCTCTATAAAGACCGTGGCTACATGGCATCGATGTGTAGGGTCTGCTGTCACACGAGGCCACCTGTTTGTAGGTTACTCAAACAGCCATGGTGGGAATTTGATGAGAATGAATGACCTGCACAGCTGAGGAGAACTGGGTGGAACTGTCACATTAGTGCCTCTCTGGTCTAAAGCAAACACGGCATGTAATGTTTAAAAGTGCCACCCCCCATCCCCCCGCAGAGAGGTGGGACAAAGCTATCCACGCTTTTGCTTATAAAACAGGGCAAGGACAAGCTTGTGGAAGGCACACCGCTTTCGTCACGCACATCTACGCCGAAATCTTCTTGTTACCTTCGTTCTGCAAAAAAAAGCCTTTCATTCCCATTGTGCTTTCATGCAGGTCCTTGAGCGTCTCTTTGAGCGCAACCCAGTAAACAGCCAGGACAGGAAAAACATGAACGTCTAGTGTGAGAAACGTGCTGGGAAATGAACAGTGAAACGGGGGAATGACGGGCACTTTGGAAAACTTTCGGAAGATCTGACAAGCGGGGCAAAGGGAAATCCATTGGCGCCTGTTCTTCTCATCGGACAGACAAGATTATTCACACCTCATTGAGTGCCCAGGTTATCTCCTCCTGCACATGATGAAAACACCACATTCAAATTCAAACAAATCACGTCCCTTGTTTTTTTATGAGACAGAGGATACATACTCACCGATGACAAAGGAATTGAGAACTTATATGGATGCAGGAGCACTTTGCGTGTGAGGTGTTCTGAGATGGAGGGAAGCCAAGAAATAAATAAATTTTGAAGAGCTCGGCATTGCACGTCAGCATCTATCTTGTCAGCTGAGTTCCATTTAGACAGCAACAAGGTTTATGGCAGGCCTGCATTAGCAATCCCATGTTTATTCGCCAGTACGTCAACATTTACCAGGAAGGATCTTGAGTACAGTATACAGACCATCCCTGTATCACACAACAAACATTAATTTCTCAATACCTTTTGTGCAAATAGTCCGAAAAGCAACTCTTATCCAGGAGGTTGTTCCATAGCCTAGCACCCGGAAGTAGGCTCCGGGGTGCCGTGACCCTGCTCCGGATTGAGCGGTCAGCAATAACAGATGGATGGATGAAAGTCTTTACAAGAAATGCACCAAAACTTAGACGAGAATGCAACCTTGACAATTGTGTTTCAGTCAAATGCAGCCCAGACCACACAAAGAGGGACTTTCCACAGCTTCCCCAAGCAGATGTATATGCTCTATGCTCAGGAGCCCGTGTGGAGCACTCTGAAGATCAGCTTTGAAGCACAGAGGCTTGAAACTGCAAGCAACTTGGATGTGAGATGTCAAATGAGGTTGTCTGCCTAGAAGGACAGACCTACAAAAGAGGGCCCATCGATCGGTTGGGTCTTTGCAGCGTAACTCTCAGGGATGAACAAGGTCTGAAGCAGCTTCGGCTGCTCACTGAGGCATGTGTCATCAAAGCCGACCGCTGTGCGATCTTGACAGCTGGGAGTGTACATCCGTCTGCGTACACAGCCATTACCGAGCTCAGGAAAGACACCCTTTGGTTCCGGAGAAAACCGCAACCCGCTCGAAGCATTAGCAAACACCCCAACAAGGGTGTGGCAAAGTCATCCTGCAGAGGAATGAAAGGTCAACTCAGAGGAAGGAGGAGAGGCGTGAAGATGACAGCCACTCACACGCCGCCGCAACACACCTTAGCATTATTTTTCATAAAAACGCCAAGTCTTTACTTCCGGGGAAGAACTCGCTTGAGTGCCGTTACAACAGAGGTCTTTGTCACAGAAGAGCTGCCGGAGATGACTGACACTCACGTGCACGGTTAAACGTTAATGGTCTCAAATTTCATTTCAATTATTTTCTTGCTCCTAATGGATTTGACGCATTAGCTTTGCGTGCGATGCTTCTGACGCTCGAACGATAACGCGGCCCCTACCTTTTACACGGGTGTTAACAGGAAAGCTGCTGAAATGGAATGGCAGGGACTTCGGTGTGATTAGTCAGACCTGTGAAAATCCCCCCAGATACAAATATATTTAAGCAAAGTAATGTGCTGGACTGACTGTTTACACAGGGTGGTGCGTTCGCCGGGAGACAAACTGACGGCGGGGGTGTTCGGCCGGCTCTGTGGCAGTCAGCTGTCTCCCGGGGGGGGGGGGGGGGCCCGGCCCCC
>UFQX01000132.1:119173-131690 GCA_900497675.1 Arapaima gigas
GGGGGGGGGGGGGGGGGCACGTGCCCCAGCCAGGGAGCCGGTTGAGTGACAGAACCGGCTGTGTGGGCCAGGCGTGGCTCCCTCCAGATTACCGCTAGGTTCGCATTCACACGCCATTACAGGCTCGGGGGGTGTTCTAGTTAATCCTCTAGGCCTCAGGGATCTACCGTGGCACTGGGGCAAACTCGAGGGATGCCAAGGTGTGGCCCAGTGCCGCTGCCTCACCAGCACACTGAACCCAGTATGCCAACCTCCAAGTGTCCCTTTTGTCCCGAAGCTACTCCTGGCCACGGAAATAGACAAAGGTCTATGGTCAAGTGCACAGAGTCGGTGAGATTTTTCCCACTTCCTGCTTGTTTACGCTTCAAAACAGGTTTCTGGTGGGGCTCTGGGGAAGCCTTGCGATCACAGCTAGGTGAAAGCAGAAAATATTGTAAGGTGTTTATTCAGCCGCCTCCGTTAAAAAAAACCTGACTACCGGTTTCTGGCAAGAGCTGTCAGGATTTTAATTCGAATGGAAGGTCAGAGCCCATCAGTCAGGAGAACAGTTGCATGGAAGCTCTACATGCAGACAGTGGCATGCAGTCGCCGTGAGGGAGTGTTTTGCTGCAGTGACCTACAACTCCCTACTCTTAATGGCGGTGTCACTGCAGCCACCCTCTCCCTTCACACTGACCCAGAATCTCAGTGGTGAGACAAAAGGACTGGACTCGTGCGTGAAGGAACTCCAAGCTGGTATTAATCTGCTGCTGCAAAGGGGTCCTGTCCTTTCGGGCGGCCGTTCTTTTGAGGCAACGTGAAAATATTGTGGAAAGCTGGAACCTACAGCAGAGAGGTGCTGCGATGGTATTAAATCACAGTGGTTTGTAACAAACATGATGAGGTGACTGTGAGACGGTGACGTCAGGAGGGTCGCAGATAAGGCAACGTGAGGTAAGCAATGTTTTTACAATACGCTGTTTACAGTTAGGCCCTGGTGGGCCACGCAGAACGCCAACAATGTGGTCGCAGCAAATGGCTCACGGCTCATCCGTGGTGTTGGGGCCAGCGCAGCTCCCTCGGTGAGGCTACGTATCCAAAAAGTTCATACCCGCTCCTGCCCACATAGGAGAACGCAGGAAAAAGACATCTACGCCGCCTATGTTTAAATCAAGGGGACGGAAGACAGAGGGTCTTTGGAACAGAAACAGAAGGCTTGTTTCAATTCAGCTCACACAGCGGATCTCATTCCAGAAATATCAGGGAGCATTACCTCTTCCGGGAAAAGAGAAAACCTTGGCGCTATTTTGATTAGAAAAACGCAGCGGAATGGGGCTAACACTGCACGGTGCTGAAGCATTTTTAAGGACGGTCGGCCTGAACGCAAGAGGAACGTTCCTCCCCGGTCGTCCACGATGCTCGGCGGTTCCTGCCGTTGTATAATTAACACTTTGAAGTCCGCTGGCTTTGCTGCCAGCTGTGAGTTGCAGGCTGATCCCGAATCGGGCCCTGCGGATCTTGTCTTTTAGCTCGACACCGCCGGGGGGCTCGACCGACGCTCTCTGCTCCCGGACCCTTAATTAAAAAGCGAGGGCGAACAGCGGCCGCTTCATTAGGGAGGAGAGAAACCAATGAGGCGGGCAGTGTGCTTTCACTATGTAATTGACATATTCTCAAGACCATCTCCCCCGAAAATGTCTCCGTGGCCAGAGCAGCAAGGTCAACGACAAGGCCCAAACGTCAGGGTTCTGGGACGAACTCAGCGGAAAGCCGTCCTCTCCTCTCTACTCGAGTCACAAAAGTGGGCCGTTTCCTCGAGTGACGCCGCTTCTGCTCTGATTGTGAGGGGCCCTTGCAGTCAGCGTGGGTTCGTGGTGTGAATGAGAACTACAGCTTAGGGTGAAATAAAAACGTAGCCGGGTTGGCCGGATTATAAGTCATCCTAGGAGTTTTTTGGGGATGGGGGGGGAATAAATATGACAAAAATGCCTCCTGGCACTTAAACTATTAGGAGTGAACCACGTGACAGGGAAATAGACACACATAGCTTGCAAGTCTGCTGTATCTATTTCTGCCTTTCGTTGCCATCTGACACCGAACAAATGACTGGTGATTTTGAGGCAGTTGCCAAAGACACAGACGCAGAGCTTCTCAAAAATAACCCCCGTGAATGCAATGGACTCATGAGTACGAAGGCCTGGGTGGAGAGCCCTCTGTGTTGGTCAAAGCATGCAGCCGTTCACCGTGGAGTCACAGTGTCTATTTTTACAGTGTTTAACTGTAGCGTGTTACATTACAGAAGTTGTAGACACCGTACGACCTGAGTGGTGCAAGCTTTTTGCAGGTCCCATTTTCCCGCAGGAGCAGCACACAGAACCACAGTCCTAAAAGTGTATTTACACTGCAGCCCTCATACCCGTAAACACAGTGTAACAGTCACGTCGCACACGCTTTGCTCATAGCAGCGTAGTTATACTAATACGTCTACTTTTGTTATATAGTGTAAATGAGGGCTGTGTTATTATTGTTGTTCTATACTGGGGTAACATTTTTATCTAAGGTGGTTTACAATATGAGGATGAATATATTAGAATACATTAGAGTGCTGGAGAGACTACAAAGGGAGATGAATAAAACAGTACCCATTAAAAATAATCTCCTAAAGTCAAGCCCAAAGCTTTTTCAGGACAAGGTTCATGTAAAGTCTGTTTTCCTCCCACAGTCCAAAGACATATGTTTCAGGTTTACTGGTTAATCTAAATGGATCAGAGTGTGTGTGTGTGTGTGTGTGTGTGTGTGTGTGGACCACAGTGACCCTGACCAGGATAAAACCACTTAGTGATAATGGATGGTTGGATGGGTGGATGGTCATGTAGTGTGTAACATCTAGTAAGATGGTATTAGAAGGTCACATTATTCATATTATTATTTATATACGAAACTGAGGTTGGTCTTCTGCTGTAGAGATTTTCACAAAGGCGAAAAGTGATGCTGACAAGCTCCACTGCATTCAACCCCATCTTTGCTATCTCTGCTATCTACCTGGGCTTCAGCTGATAACACGCAAACCTGCTGGTTGCTAAGTAACCTCATAAGTTTCAGACGGTGATTCCGAGTCCAAAGTCACAAACAGCTCCTGTCTTTGGTAGAAAACACCTTGCAAAGCCATTATTTTTATCTAGACTGCTGCCCCACTCCTATCTATTCCATTCCACATTTTCAGCATAATGAATCCATTAAGCGGCTCTGGGTAATTCCATGACAAACAGCACCTCTAATAACCAAAAATTAGTACTGTGTGAACAAATTCTATTTTGTTCGACACAAAATCTGGAACATTATTGGCTAGTGAACCGACGTCTCAATGTGCTGCAGAGATTTTTAGAGTTAATGTCTCATAAACGCGAGCCACTCAAACTTAAGAAAAAAACACAACTCGGCTACGGTTGGGATAATGTGAAAAGCTGCTCAAAACATGATCGAATCTTGGAAGCGATTTCATTTAGTGTTAATCCAGTTTTTGAAATCGAGATGCAGACTATGAAATGAAAGATGGAAGCTTCTCATTGTCCATATTGCCCATCCTCTGCTTTTAGCAGAATTCCAGTTTTTACCGATTTCTGATAGAATAGTATGTTTGTTCTGATGAGGACTCCTAACATACTGATAATAAAGACAAAAATTTGATGATACTATATCTAAAGTTAACAAAGTTAACAGGGACATACATATACAAGCAATCATGAACATTTCCCCAACCTAAATCCATAACTTGTGACGATATCAAATTGTCACATGACACCATGTGGCCCCCTGCAGTGTGCAGGAATCATCATGGCATAACAGCACACTGTGCACAATGAGCAAACCCCTTTCAGAAGCTGGAGATATTTCCCACTCAACGCTTGTCCATTAAGACAAGGCTACCAGATATGCAGAAACATCTTCATATGCGAATCCTTACACGATGAGCACTTTGCAAGCGGCTTGTTGGAAAAACAAAAAGTTTTACACGTTCTGTATTTGTTTGTACATTTATGAGCGGCTGGTCACTGGAAAACGTTGAGGGGACAGCGAAGGGTTTTTGGGTGACGTTACTCCTGACCTGCTGACTCTCGGGTCTCCCTCATTGCCATTTACTGTATAGAACTAACTGGTCACACGGTGCATAAATGCAGATGCCTGCAGATGTTTTACTGAATCTCAGTAGCTCATGAAATAGCACCTCTCGAGTCACAGGCACAACTCCATGGTGCCGTTCTTTCGTGGGGCAAACAGAGTTAATCTGACCCGGTGTTTACCTGCTTCTTCGCTGTGGTTTCAATAACACATGACAGAAATTGTCACGAGCGGCACTCAAAGTTCAAAACAATACTTACATTAAGCTTTTCATTTTTCTTCCCTGTCCCTTACTTATTTCTTGGGGATTAAGTTGTGTCGTTTGGATTACGCTAACAGTCACATGTCTCCAGTCAGAGGTGATCGATGATCCACATCCATTAGGTGTTACTTTGCCTTTTGATCTGTTAGTCCTCAGAGCAGCGGTGAAGGATCCTTATTGGGGAAAAAATATTTCAAATATGAGAAACTGCATAGAATGCAGAGCAGTTGATGTCCCTAACACGTCACGCATTTTTGGACCAGATAATTTTGCAGCTATGTTAATTTAAAAGTTCCACCTGTATTGCGATGAAGCCAAGTCTACAGGACCTAAAGGATGTGTTGACCACTGGCTTCTCAGTGAGAGCTTCACCAGATTCTGCGAGTCTCTGCATGGTGGACTTAGCGGTGACATGAAAACAGTTTGGCTGCTCTGTTTATCACTGTTACCTTCATAGAGCTGTACAACCCGGGGATGAAGTTGGAGTGTCTTTGGAGGTCCAGCTAAGACATTCAACATAAATCTGTCGTCTCTTGGCACTCAGAACACAGCTGAGCTGGAGACAACTTCTGTCCCAGACCTCAGAGTGCTGCTTGTCCGACATAAAGAGTCCATAAGTGTCCGTGGAGCATTGCTGAGCAGCCTGCAACCGCTGACGTCAAACAGTTTCAACCCTCAACCCCCCCCCCCCCCCCTCGAGAGATTTTGCATCTCGCAGTTCATGATTTCTTGTAAAATTGCCTGTGTTAAGTTGTTAAGATGCAGGAGCGTAAACTAGCTTAATGATCTGAAGTGACTGACTGAAAGCATGACCGACACTTAATAAACATTTGATATAAAGTTCATTTGTGTGTTTTTGCTGCCAAAAGCATTTAAATTCACGATCGCTGGAAACAGGGAGGCGTCGCCCTACCTTACAGGTGACAAAAAACAGGTTTGACAGAAATTTCCTTCCTTGTGGAATTAACACCTGTTAATTCTAAATACCCTGTCAGTTGTGTTCTCTTTGTGTTAAACTACGCTTTGTTGTGCAAACAGTCACGTTTCGGAGTATTCGGGTCATTTTAACTTGTTTCCTCGAGTCGAGCGAGTTTTAAAATCCGACCAGAAAGTGAATCCCATCGATAAATCTCCCCCTTTCTTCTACAACGGACACGTTCGACTACGCCGATAATCCTCTGGTTGTGTGGCGCTGACTTTGTGCGGCACCGTGAGATTCCTGCACGTCTCCAGTCTCTTAGTTATTCTGTTTCTCTCCCTGAACAGTGCTATTCGAGAGCATGTTTTTCATCACCCTTATACAACGGCTGCGTTTACAGCCTCAGGCCGAGAGGCACGTCGATAGCAGGTGTAAAACACGCTGTGTGAAATACAGGCTGGAACTGCACTTTTCCTCTTTGGTGCACGAAAAAAAGCAATATCTGCGCGGTGGGCCTGTAAAAGCAGCCGCGTGTGTTTCTGTACGCGCAGGCAGACGGTAATCGATATGCGAGCCGCCCGTCTGTCTGAGCCTCGTGCCCAGCCCTGTTAGCGTGGAAGACAGAGCGGCTTGAGCTTTGCCGGTGGAGTGTGGCGGCGCGATCCGCATGCGACGCACGCAGGGCAGCAGCAGCACTGTCGGCATACAGGCCTCCGTCCAAGCGGAGAGCAATGGGGCGAAAAAATAAATAAGGAGGCATGACTGCATCAAGGACCCGGTGATGGTTTCCTGCTATTAAACACTGCAGACCTCCAGCAACCACAGTCACAGCTTCTTCACCCTTACAAAGCAAACTCGGAATCAAACGCTGATGTTTGTCAAGTAATAAAAGGATTTCTGTGTACATGTGCCGGATGGTTAAAAGGATAAAACTGTGTCTGCGTTGCAGGTCAGCTGTGTGTATTCAATAACTACTAAAAGAGTCTTTCATTAAAACGTAAGCGGGTCATTAGAATACACATCTCTCTCGAATTCTCACACACACGCACGCACACAGCAGCTCCGGAAAGACCCTGGACAGTCGTGGGCTCTGAACTGTCTTATCATCTTACTTGCAGATCAGAACTGCTCGTACTTCAAACACTTCACTCCCGGACAAGACGCAGAAGTTTTTGAAGTGAAAACCCAGAAAGGTAGGTGTTGTATTTCTCCATTTCAACGCTGCCAGTACTTGGTGCTGTCACACAGCATGTGCTATACATAAATCAAAATGTTGACGTTTATCTTAGGGCTATACTTCCAACACCCAAGCCTGGAAAACACGACAGCTATTTCCTTCGTGTCTGGAGCTTGGGGGTGTGTTCTGTGGCGGATTTCTAGAACTGATCAAATGGGGAAATGTGAATACTTTTGAAAAAGACTTTAAAGAAGATGGGACAAAAACACGGAGTTACCTTTCACAACGTGCCACAGCAGAGGGTGTTGCCCAGGTTAGTTTTCTTGACTCTCGAGCTTTATTCCGATGAGCTTTGCTGAATGTTTCCAGTAGAACGTGTGCAAAGGCCTCTGCTTGAGACTAAAGAGACCCTGTTAAATATGAATGATGCCGCCATCATTGTCCAGTCCCATGAACCTTCAAATTGCATGTGCTTTTTTAAGCACTTCCCCGTCTGCAGTTGTGTGGAAGGGAGGCTGGTAGACCAGAAATGTTGTATTGACCCTGCTCCACAGCAAGACCCCATCCTACTAAGGGCCCGTGTCACCCGTGGGTCCGATTCTGTCCCCGTTGCCCACACAGAGCGCCAGAAAACCATCCTTCATCTTCAGACGACTGCAAATAGCCGACCAGACTGAAGACTCGACGGAGATCAGGACAGATTTAGGGTCCGCAGGGCACATTAAGTTGATGCACGTTCAGCGTTGGGTGGGGAGTGAAGGGTGTTTGTGGAGGTACTGGCATCCGGTAGCAAAAAAAATCCACTGGCAAACAGCTACTGGGACCATCGATGCAGCAAATCACTCATAGGGCACTGTGACGGTTTCTGACAGGAACAGTTAAATGCAAAGACATGCAGCGGAGCAACAATACAACACTGGCACAGCCGAGCGTTTGCGTGCGGGTCTCAAAGTCGTATTTGTTAAACGCTTTGCAGCTACCTGGTCGGGATGGGTGCCGTATGAAAAATACACTTCATCTGAGTTTAATGTAGTTGAACTAAACCAAACCGAATGGAATTACACTGAATGGAACTGCATTTGTGAGGAAGAAGGTGGCTGATTGTAATCTTAGCAATTGCCTTGCTGTTGTACCATCCGGCAAGACGCACAACCTAGACTGCAACAGTATTAAATAAATGAAACCTGGGGGGGGCACGGTGGCGCAGCAGGTCACAGCACAGCACAGGGATCCAAATATGCAGAGGCATGCTGGGGGTCTGTAATTTCCCTCTCTGCTCTGGGTTAATCCGTTTCCTTCCCCAGTAACCATTAAAGGACACCAGCTATCTTGGGTCAGGACCCCCATTTAAACCATTTCATTTTTATACCGAACATTTATACTAGGAGCACTCAGCCTTCTGGAACAGTCCCATGTAAATTGCTCACCGTTCGTAACGCTTACAGCGCTGCTTCCAAGTGTGCAAACTCCCAGTGTCCTTCTGTACGCGTGAAATGTTTCTAAACAAAATCACCTTTATTCTTAAATAAGAATCAGAGCGTCAGGTTACCAAGGTACCTTAACTCTATCGACGAATCAATTATGCGATTGTTTGCATAAATAAACTGCCTGCAAAAGTCAACCGGGGAAAGAGCAGGTTTCCAGTCAGCTGTCTGGGGAGTTCTCTCAAGTATAAAGGTAAGAAATCTCTTAAGTTTAGCTTTACTCGTGTGTGACGACCCCGTGCTGTGGTCTAAAAACCCCATGGAGGGAGAAAGCTGTTGGTGTTCATCCGTCTTGTGGTATTTACAAAACAGTGGTATTCATCAGTACACTGTAAGACAAAGTGTTAAGAAGAGAAAATTTAAGATCTTACTGCCTACCTAGAGGTAGAGGTTTCTGCAAAATATCTTGCAGGACAACAAGAAAAATTCTACAGGGTGTCTAGAAGAACTCTAAGATCACCTTCAGGGACCTGCGGTCTGGTCTTTCTGTGCCAACTAATTTAAATTTCCACTCCAATAAAAAAATCAGCTGACTATTCAGAAGAACCGTTTGCTGTGAAAAAAGAATATTGCCGCTAGGGTTAAGTTTGTAAAAACCACCTGGATCCTTCTGCAAATTTTCCTCAGAATAGTCTTTGACTTGTGCAAGTTGGATCTGGACTCCTCATCATCCCTTAACAATGAATTCAGAAGTGCAGCAAAAATATTCTGGAGGAGAACATCATGCCAGATGTTCTTTAAGCTGTTGGTGTGAACAACAAGGCTGGAAATAAAAATCAACGGTCTTTCCGAGGTCTTATCGCAACCTCCAGACCTCCAGAGAAGGAAAAACTTTGCATGCTTTCAAGCAGCCCTATGTAGGTGCTACTAGATAGTAGATATAGTTTTGTATGCAAATGAAGGTGTTTAATACATGATCTACCCTGAATGAAAGCATCCATGATGAGTGGGAACAAGAGCCTCTGTTCATTGCACTGCACGTCACTCCACATTTCACCCTCTAACATTCAGCGAGAGGCAGTTTCACGAACCCTGCCCTCTTTCCAGATCTTTCCTGACCTTCTCGCTTGTCTCCAATATGACTGACGACAAGGATTAGAACAAATCTGAATTCTCAACCTTCAGTGTCGTGATATCCGGCGACATCAAAGAATACCATAAAAAAAAATTCAAAATGAAATGGTTCATAAAATATGCGTAGGAGCCACTTCTGAAGCCAGGTTTTAAATGTGAAGATGCTTATTCCTCCACAGGATATAAATCAAAAACCTTAAAATGGAAAAACACTGCGTGCAAACACATCCAGCCCCTGCTGCCATACCTAGAGCGGACGTTCTTTGTGTTGTGTAAGAAAGAGGTGGTCGTGTGTGTCTTTCGGGCTGATTGTTGTAATAAATCGCTTGTGTCGCGCTGCTCTTCAGAGCTCTCAGCGTGCGGGGAAACGTCTCAATGAATCAATGAAAAGACGGTGTCTGCAAGCTTCACGTTCTAATGAGAAGCCATCAGTTTTTCTTCCCTTGGAAAATGAGTCTGATTAACACACAACATGGCATTTTCAATGAATTACTCAGTTCAATTCAAACATGGAAAAAAAAGAGTTCCTGTGAAATGCTCGGTCTGATAAAACTTTCTTTCGATTGATGCTTTCCAAAGCCCGTTCCTGAGCTGGGCATCCCTCACAATTTGGCCTCCGTGTCGAGCATCGAAAGACACACATCTGACGTTCTGCGAAAGATGGGATGAAACAAAGACCTGAGTAACATTTCCATGGGTTCAGGGCTTGTTAGCTTTAGTGGTCCTGCGGAGGACATGCCGATCACCCTGTTGGTGGCCCTGTGTACAGTGAAGGGTCGGTAAGCGGGGAGTCTTGGGTGTCGTCCTTCTTGGTGTCCCTGGACAAGGATTTAAGGTCATTGAATGTAAAAATATGTTCACAGTTTCGCTGTTTTGGAGCCATTTCTTCTGCAAACACCTCCTCGGGTGTCTGTCTGGTCAAGTGTTCACCACTCAGACTCAGGCTGCTCTGATGTCCTTTCCAGAGTACAACATTTCTGCAGCGGCCATTGCCATCTTCAGCCTGGCCTTCATGATCCTGGGAACACTCTGCATCTTAGCCTCCTTCGGAAAGGGCAGGGACTACCTCCTGAAGCCGGGTGGCATGTTCTTCGTATTTGCAGGTAAGGCTGAGAATGTGAGCGTTGCCATGGGAACAAAGACAATGCTCCTCTACTTATGAACGTCGTGGGAACGAGGAGTTAATTTGCTACTCAAGAAAATTTGTCCGTGGAATGCGCCGTGGGTCACGTAAGGGGCTCCTCGGCAATTCTATAAAAGCCGTCGTACTAGACTTTTTGTGACCTTTTGTGAAATGCACTTTTCTTTACTAGGGTTTGTAAACAGCTTTGAAGAAAGGTGTCTGCTAAATGAATGATAGCCTCCTAGTGCCTGGGCTGTGTGGGTGTAGGTTCCAATCCAGTTCAGTCTGCGTTTTTTGCAGGTTGTCTTTGTGTTTGCATGGGTCTCCTCTGTGGGGTCCAGTTTCCTCCTACAGTCCAAACATGTGTATTTCAGGTTAAGTGGACACTCTAAAAACATCTCTGACAACAGTTCAAGAAAGCAAAACTGTCGGCCTTATTTTACAAATTAAAACCCCATGAATTAGACTAGAAATGAAAATAATTCAGCACAGTGCAATATATTGAATTGCAAATGTCAACAGGGGGTTTCTTTAAAAAAACGTGCAAATCAGGTAAGCGCAAAATCTGAGCAAAGTACAAAAAGAGGAGAAATCGAGTGGCTTGAGAACAGCGAAACATAGTTGTTTTGACAAAGGATACATAAAGCGACAGTGTTGTTGCAATTCTGACACATTCATAATTCCAGGGCTGGGAGGAAAGGAACGATTGCAATCTTGAGTCTGAGAAGAACATTATGGCAGCCAATTGAATGCGATCTCCAGGGATCTGGGACTGCAGCAAGAAATGGCAGATAGAAGATAAGAGGAGCAGAACCCTGAATACAGTGATAAGCGTTTCCAAGTGAATATTAGCCGTCGCTGAAGGCAATCGTGGAAATACACCGTTATTCGCGTCATATGATGCGCACAGAACACTGTAGTTTGAGTTAAGTTTTCAGAGGCAGACTGAGGATTTGAATGTTGGACAAGACAAGATGCCTGTGCATCTAACCCACAGAGCCTCACTGTGGGCAGCCCAGGTTAATAGAGCATTTGGGGGTTTTAAAAGGTCTTTATGGGCTTAACAAACGTAGGCCTGTGACCAAGTTATTATTTGTTATTGAGTTGACGTCTTGATCTTTGTCAGAGGCAACTTACATTGTTAGATATGTAATTTTTAAATCCATTTATACAGCAGGGTACTCTTGCCGCATCGAGGGCACAAGAGCAAAGCAGATATAAACTCAGAACTCTGTCCCCCCGGGCTGTTAAATGTTCCGTATGAGATACGCGTTGGTTTCATCCTCCTGTGTTGATCTCTACTCAGGTCTCTGCACAATTATCTCCGTGGAGGTGATGCGCCAGTCTGTGAAGCGAATGATCGACAGCGACGAGACCATCTGGATCGAGTACTACTATTCATGGTCCTTTGCATGCGCCTGTTCGGCCTTCGTGCTCCTCTTCCTCAGCGGCATCGCTCTCCTCGTCATCTCCATGCCCCAGATGCCACGTAACCCCTGGGAGACCTGCATGGACGCAGAGCCGGAGCCCATCGAGTAAGACCTAACGGAAACGAACTGGACGGCGCTGCCCATGTCCATCACCTCCCCAGCAAGTCATCTTTTCCAGACACAAAGGATTCGTGCAGCTCTTTAAAATTAGTGGCAAAAGTAACACTTGCGTCCGTTTAAAGTCCGTCTTCTCCAACAGATTTATGCTTTAAGCCATGAACTGATGCTTCACGTTGACATCTAAAGGATGCAGGAGTACTGATGAAGTTTGAATGTTTGAGTTTTAATGGTGTTTAAGTACTGATGTCTGAATGCTCATGATGTCTAAGTGCCGGCGAAATTTTTGCATTCGCGATTTTTCAGTACTGAGGATATTTGAGAATTCGTGATATTTGTGTATTGATGACTGAGTACTGATGATGTTTGAGTACCGAGTACTGACTGTGTTGACTGTCTCTCATTAGCGTTTGTATATGAACCCTGCGGTTTGTGAGGGAAGAAGTACTTGTGCTTCTCGGTTCGCAGCAGTCGTTCTCGTAGGGTCTGTACCGTGAAATCCATTAACGCATATTAGGTTCCAGAGTTTAGAACAGACAGATTGAAGTAAAGCAGAAAAGACAAGCTATATTAGAGGAAACAGCTGTGCAAAATTAAAATGTTTTTTACTCTATACATCAGTGATATTCACAAATGTGATAATATGGTCTCGGTACATTACTGTTTTTTTGTTGTGTAACAGGAAAAAAAAAGTACTTGACTTCATTTACATTGTTTAAAACTTCAAGAAGAAATCAATTGTGATCAGGTCATGTCAACCGAGAACCTGTTGGCTTACAGAGGCCCAGTGTGTCTGCAGGGTGTTTTTTTTTGGGGGGGGGGGGGGGGTAAAA
>UFQX01000132.1:140787-159810 GCA_900497675.1 Arapaima gigas
GGGGGGGGGGGGGGGGGGGGGGGAATTGCGGGCAAAGCCTTTTAGTAACTTCACGCCACCAAAAGTGAAGCAACATATTTAAGACAGGTTTAGTCGTCACTGAAAAGCAAAGACTTTACCAACATGCCTAAGTAGCAGCTGTTTAATATAAATAACAAGCACAGCTGTTGGTATAGTTAGAACTGTAAGAGCAGCTAAGCAACAAAACACTAAATAAAAAGCCCTTGGGCAAAATTTCTGAAACCCAATACACACTGTGGAGAAGTCTGGAATGGAAGTGTGGGACAAAAAGGAATTTCACGCCACGTCCAGCAGATTTTTCCGGGAAGATATCTGCCTCCTCAGGTGACATGCGCAGAGACAGGTGCACCTGGGTGCCACAGCCAGGAATCCTCTACCACAGACATAGATAGAACACAGACACACAGCTTGAGCCAGGAAGCCAGTTTTAGTGGATCCCTCCTTCTGCATGCCTAACCCTGCACCACACACACACTCCTAAGTGTCAAGACCACCCTTCATAGGTCTGTCAATGAGAAGCTCTCCGCTCTTATTTCTGTGGTCTGCGTGAAGAGCAGGCTATAAAGAATACAAGGCACAACAAAATACAAAAAGCATCAAAACATGGACATGATAAACACATCCATCCATTTTTAAATGGTCTTTTCAAAGAGTGTAAAGGGAAAGAAATAACATTTAAAACTTAAGAGGTTTGCAATTTTGTTAATTTATCAAAAGATAACCTACAAAACTGACGACAACTAGGTTGAAAAAAAACGGGCAAGTTTTCTGTTATCTAAAGTTAAATTAAAGGACAGAGATAAACACTTAGAAGCAGTTCAGACTACTAAGTTACAGCTTTAAAAAAACCAAATGACGGACTGCACTGAAAAAGAGATAAACTAACCTTACTGCTCATTAGACATCATCTTTTTTGCTAGGGTCGATTTTAGTCCCGTTTAGCTTTCCCACTGTTTGTCTCTCTTTGTAAAATACTAAGTTGGAAGAGAAAGATGTAAAATATTTTAAAAGCTACAAAATTTTAATCACAGATACCCATTTCTCCTTGCTGCAAAAAAAAAAAAAAAAACTGAATGTAAAATACCTTACACTATTACAATGCTTGAAAATAGTCAATGCTTATTCCAGCAGGCAGTAAATATGCTATTGCTATTGGTTTATCAGGAATTACATACATACTGCTACAGAACTAGCCCAATGAGCTCTGTACACATATTTCTTTACAAAAACACTCCTTGCGTATGATGTGTAGAGACAACAAATGAATGGTGCTCCAATTATTGTGAAACCAATTTGCTTACAATGTTTTAAAAAAAACTGTTTGAAGGAGAAAAATAAACTGACAATCTATGGTAATCATCAATAATTTGATGCATGATCTCAGTCTTGAGTTCCTTTGAGCTGTCTTGAGCTCTGACTGTTTGGAAATTTCATCTAATACATTCATTCATTAATTCCTCTTGCCTTCGTTTTAATGTAAATCTGCCAGTAAACCTGACAGAATGAGTTCTAAACCAGCAAGGCCCTGCTTCCACATGAGCAAACACAGCAGAAGATCACAGCACAACATGCTAATCTCCTCATCCTCCTCACAAACTCAGTAGGGGTTTCATTTTTATGTAGCTACCCATAGCATTTAAATCATCCCCTGAACCACATTATGCCTCCTCGCACCCTCCTCCATCATTTTAACTGTTACTGGGTTGCACTTAGGAAGACATCCCATGTGCCAAACCTAACAATAGGCTTTCCTTTTCTTGTTATATGTGAGCACTCACAGGAAACGATGCTGCTTTCAACCCATAACAGAGGCTATTCCAAACTGGAAACAAGTTAAGGACACCTTGTAGATCTCGATTTGTGGAAGCCTATACTCATAAAATCAGAAATAAAGACAAATACATGGTAAATGTCCCTCATTCTTTGAAAACTGGACAGCCCTCCCTAAAATCCCACTTACCTGTGACTCGTGTTCTACAGCAGGCCAAGTGAACCAGCTGTGTTAACCCAGAACGATGACAATCACTGACACAAGAGTTACTTTCCATTCCAGCCAGCATGTGACACTGTGTTTGCCCACCCTGCCCTGTCTCTGGGAAACGGACGTGGTGCACAGCCTCACCTCGTCTAACCCATGAAGGGAGTTGGAGCTCATGGTCCGGGGAGAGAGGGGGTGATAGGGCTCCAGTGTTGGGGGCTGGGCTTGCTGCTGCTGCTGCTGTTGTTGGTGTTGTTGTTGTTGCTGCTTCTGCTGTTGTTGTAGCTGCATCAAGTGCACCTGCTCCTGTCGGTGAGCTGTGACAGACAGGTTGAAAGGGAAGCCCTGGCCCAGCACATGGTTCTGGGGCATGCCGGCGTGAGTCCACTGACCCTCTGAGAGGAGGTACTTCACTGAGGGAGGGGTAGAGTGTCCGGGTAGATGGGTAAAGGGGGGGCTGTACTGAACCTGCTGGAAGGCTTGGTTGTTGAGCATCTCCAGGTCACGGCCAGTGTCAGCATACGGCCCTGGGAATGGCCCGCCATGGCCCGTACCAGCGGAGGGAGAGGGGAGGTCCCCGGGGCTACGGGGCTGTACCTGCCGGTACTGAAGCAGCCGTGACTGAGGGGGAGGCATCTCTGGGGGGTCCCTGTGCTCAGCTTGCTCTTGACTGCCCATGTCTCGCAGCAGGTCGGGAAACCTGCCAAAGGAAGAAAAAAAAAAGTTGTTATCTTTTATCAAACTTCTACTTAGGACGCAACACCCCCACAATGACAGGCAAAACGTTAAATAGACATGCCTATCAAGCTCAATTGTAGCAGCCTCTATTGAACAATCAGAGGTTACCTAGGGAAAGAGGGTCCAGCCTCATCGTCAATTCCTGTGCCTAGACGCCAGGCCCCAGTGCGTAGCAGCTGAGGGGGGAAGCGCAAGCCAGGCTGAGCCAGCAGGGGAAAGGTCATTCCACTTGGGAGGAAGTGACTGTGCTCACCCCACTGGCTAAGCCGTGCCTGCTGGGCCAGCACCTCCAGAGCTGTCTGCCCCTGTACATCTGAGAGCAAAAAAGACCTTTCAGTTATGGAGCCATGTACACTTCAAAACATTTTTTCCACATTTTTTCACATTCACAACTCTGGCCAAAACCTGCCATCACGTGGAATGTGGAACAGACCTAGAGATTTGGATTAACAACACCTACACGTGCTGTTAAAAAGGTGAACCCTGCAAGGGTACGCAAATTTGCACAGAACCTCATCTGAAAACACAGAAAGGGAAAGTGCATACACACCAAGGCTTTCTCCCAGAACCGCCTCCTGATTTTCTTCACCAAAGCTACTGATGTGAGCAGGCTGCTGTGTGGCAGGGTGATGGGCTGGGGGCCCCATTTGTGGTGGGGCAGGCCTCAGGGAGCTGTTCACCTCCTCTGCTAGTGCCTCTGGGCTGGGTGAGCGCAGGCCCCTTTGAGGGAGAGCGGCATTGAAAAAGGATGGGCCGTGGGCCACTGGGAAGGCAGGCGATAGCTGCTGTTGCTGCTGAGATGGTGGTTGGGACTGGAGCTGGTGCACATGACCAGGGTGCTGGGGGAGCAAACTGCTTGGTGGGGGCTGCTGTGGGACCCTGTAGGGCAGGCGGGGCAGGGGGTACTGATGTGGGAACTGCCTGCTGTTGGGATGGGCAGGGAAGGCAGCACCAGGAGGTGCCAGGTGGAAGTTGAGTGGTCTCTGACCAATGTTGTCCTTACGATGAAGCCGGATGTTTGGAAAGCTCAAACTGTCCTGAGAATCTGGACTCCTGTTTGGACTTGGATCTGATTCTCCCTGGGGGAATGCATATACATACAATAAACAAAAATCTGTTAAAGAGGACCTGAAAAGAATACTGAAGTGTTTTTATAAAACCTTTCGTGGAGACATCAAGGATATAAAGATGTATAAAAATCAAAGCGAAAACAAGAAGGCACCTGCTTGTCTTTCATATCTGGAGCTTTTCTCTCTGGTGTCTGCAGCCGGTTCTGATCTAGCTTCACAATTCCATCTAGTTTCCCTGAAACAGTTAAATGATAATTACAACTCTGGACAACTTCCTTCAGTATCAACAGGATTTTTAGCATTGTGACCATCTAGTAGTCTTCCAAAGACCTACCATTCCTGCAAATGTCAGGCTGCAGCTCCTTGTCAGGACTTGGCTGTGGACACAGGCCCAGGGGTGAGGGCTGGCTCATGCCGTAGGGTACAGGAGATCCCCGATTGTGGGTCTGAAGCATGCTGTAGGCTACGGCTGCCTGGTGGCTCATGATGCGTGGGTCCAAAGCAAAGCGGTTCTGGTACCCTGCCCAGGGCAGCTGCACATAGCACAGGTACAGAGTTCAATTTCAGTGCTCACACTGGACATATAAGCAACTGTGGGCTGGACAGAGTTGGTTTGTCTGCAACTGGCAAGTACGTGCAAGAAAAGTCACGACTCCCATTATACACTTTGACCTTCTGCACTTTACAGTTAAATCAGGGATACAACCAGAATCATTCAAATTCATGAATTTTAAATTTAAGACAAAATAATTTTAACACATAAAAGGCTACAGACAGTAGTATGTAAAAAAAAAAGTTTAAATTCAAATTTCAGTAAATCTAAGAAATTAAATGATGTTTATGTAGATATAAAAAGATTCACACGAACAATAAGTAAAAACGTAGCCCACCATTTCACAACCCTGAGCCTGTGTGCTGAGAATGTCCACAATGGTAAAAGTGCATAACTTTCTTTTTCCTCATAAAATGATTAATTAAAATCATTACCTTGTATATTTGTTGTGATTACAGCAAACACGTTATCCATTTGTTATTATAGGGTTTGATCAGCTACATGGAATAAATCAATCCTTTATGTACAGGACCACTTTCTTCTGTTTTATGTAATGGATTTTTTTTTTTTAATTTATTAGCAGTAACCATTCTGCAACAGTTCTCATATCTTTGCTATAGCCAGTAACCGTTAACATAAATTCTTGCTTAAAACTACTAAAAATTTCACATGTAGCTTGATCACATTATTTATTCGATGAACACATCAAATGAAAACAGCTGAACTTGAGAAAAAACCGGGATACTTAGTATCAGGACCATCAGGACCAGACCTGGAATCAGCTGAGAAAGGAAAGAATAGACACAAAAAAGTGCACACTTACAGGTAAAGGCATGGGCATAACCATGTTCCCCCCGTAGACTGCTGGCACATACAAGATGCTGGCCCCTGTGTGAGGGTCTATCCTTTGGACTGGGCTTGGAGATTTGCCCATTGCAGGGTTGCCTCCCAGGGGGGGTGTGAAAGCCCGAATAGTGTTTCCCATCAGCACAGCTGGGCTGGGCTGAACTACAATGGGGTGGAAAATAAATTTTCAACAGATGTATCATGTGATTCAGAGTAGACTGTGTTAGTGCTGCTGGGTTAGGAGATCTGAAGGTGACACAAGGATGGCAATGCAGGGCTTCCTTCAACATCATCAATGTGCTCATTTGACAGAGGGTTGTAAGGGGTCCCATTGCACAAGGAGGCTGGGTACACCTGTACACTCCCAACCCATCATTCCCAAAACAGGAGCGAAGCAACACCCTCCTGAAAGCGATTCATCTGATACCATACGGGAATGATTGGACACACGGAAACAGGATTGCCCACAAGGTGCTGATTCAGGGAGAAAATAGCAAATCACCGTCTTTGAATCGGTCTGCCTCGCTGTCAAATCAAAGGATGCTCTAAACCCCTAAAATTACTGGGTGTATCAACAGAAGGAAAGTGAACTGCTTTGTGCCACTTGATCAGCACATTAAATTGGTATGCATCACTGTTCTGGAAGAGAACGCTACTTAAGGTCTTTAAGAGTGTACAGCTGTAGCCAAATGTTGTGGTGAAACAAAATGAACACATTGTAAAACAAATTCCCATGGAGTAGCGCACTCCAGAGCTTAGCACTCGTTTCTCCTCTAAAGAGCCAATAGCTTCAAAGGGATGGCGGCGGAGTGATGACATATGCTGCAAGGAGGCCTATATCCTCTGCATTTACTTTGAAAACTCAAGCTGCTTTGTACCCAGTTTCCCTCTAAAGCTTAAATCAAAGGTACCTCGGCACAGTTCAGTGGGCCCAAGAATGTAGTGTTGGCCGGCTGATGAAACAACTTACCAAATCCCTCTGGTGGAAAGTGCTCTGCTTGGCCTGCATGTTGCCCTTTGCCCTAGAAAAAGAATGAGAGCACAGCAATGCTTCAGTGGAGTGACCACGGAGCCCAAACCACGGTGTAAAGATAAACAGCATTATTCCTCATTGTACCATCCCTACCGTTGCCACAACTACCAGAACAGAGAAAGACAGTTTCCTGGAAGGGGTCAAGTATTGGTCAGGGCCTGAACTGTGGCCTTTACAATGTTTGCAGACATGTGAAGAAGGCCGGTGAAGTGAAGTCACCACAATCCCATATGGAAGCTGTGATCAACACTGGCGTTCGTACCCGGCGTGTGCATAACCGAATCAGTTGGTTAAGTGCTGCACAGGGACTGCTTTGCAGGGCGCCTTCAGTCGCCTTAACACAAACATCTTGGCTGACAAAACACATTAGACGAAATTGTTATTCACACAGAACACAGTGTGTCAGTGGTTTGGCTGAAGCATGTCTGGGCAGGCTGGACTGGCGGGTGAGGTGAAAAAAACAAGAAATGGGAAGACACAGATTTCTAGTAGGGATTAGAAATTCCTTTAATAGCCCAATCAACATGACTTATAGTACAGATGAGTGTAAATGTGTTAATTCTGATAATATCCATTTATATTCTCCTCTGATTCCTCCTTTCTTGTAAATGGCTTAACTGCCATTTATGTCTCATAAAAATTCAAAACATTTTTTGAAACAGCCTAAAGCATCTGTTGAAAGAGACTACATTAGAGAGCTTCATTCTTCCACTTTTTCCCCTCAGCAAGGCGAAAATAAGAAAAAATAAAGGAGCGACGTATTCTTTGTCGTTTGGCCTACAAAGACCTTATTTCATAGGCACACAATCCAAATGGATCGGTTTAATCTCTCCTGAGCCACACCGCAACACAGTGCGTTTTGTGATTTACAGTGTTAATACACACACTCTTAATCCTTCTTAATGAGCTCAGCATTTAGTTTTAACTTAATGAGCATGAAATCAATCAAACGGAGGCCAACGGCACAGTAACAAGTTAATCTGACGATATGTTTGCATACATTTGACAGTTTTACCCAAGGTAGTTTTAAATTTATCTTTGGTCACTTTACAGCTGGTTACAATCCACAGAATCCAACTGTTTCTGTCATCGATACTAATTACCATTCAATAGTGCAAATGAACAATATGACATCCAGACAGTGTTAAACTATAAACGTATTTGGTTTTGATATAACTAACTTGTTTATTCGGTGCGATACAACTCAGTTCGCAAAATGGAAACCACATTGGCAGACTGAAATGCTGAACAGCTGTGATACGATTAACCTACACAGGCAACCCCCAATTTACGCTCTTAATTCGTTCCTGAAAAATTCTGTGCATATCAGATTTGCTTATATCAGGATCCTGTTTTTTCCTTCTTGCACAAAATGTGAAAATAGTTTTTTTTTTTTTTTTTAATTTCTTGCAGATGAACTTCTGGCTCTTTGTTACAGCAAGATCTAGGTTGTGCAAACCGGGAGCTGGTATTAAAAAAATTAACTGTGGTATAACAAAACTGCATATACGGGTTCTGGATATACTGGGGCATACCTGCATTTTCAATGAACAGGGGTTAGACAGAATACTGAGAAAAAAGTTCTATCTGTAATACACCCACGGTTTTTTGGAAATGTTTTTTTTTTACTTGGACATTTTTCACAAACACGTACTTTAAGGGCATTGGTTAGGCTAGCTGAAAATTATTGTATTTTTAATAGCATTCTGCTAAAAGGCACAAGCAAAGCATGAATTCGTATAACTTGTAGCTAACAGAAATAGAGGGACTATTTTAATTTTCCCCTTGAAGTGATATCGGGATCTTTCTTTTGCTGACAGCACAGAACCATAAACGGACACAGCAGTCAAGCAGCTGTCTTACATGTATACACAAGTTAATAAAGGCCATTTTGAAGAGCAGTGTGTCTCACAGTGGTTACCACTGGCAACAGCTCCTGGGCAGTGGGTCAAGATGTGGGCTCGAATCAGCCTGTGTGGTGCTTGCATGTTCAGCAGGTGCTCCTGTTTCCTCCTTCAGTCCACAGACATGTGTTTCTAGTGAACAGGAATAAAATTCCCTGTAGTGTTTGCCCTATGTTTCCAGAACAGGCTCTAGACAACTGCAACCCTGAATTGTACAAGTGATTATCAATAAGGGATACCGAACATTGGATGAATGGATAAAAACCATTTAGCCTAATTTGCATTACGTATGTTTTGATAATGAGTATGTTTTGGGTGACAATGTCAAGCTTGTCATCATTCAGGTCTATGACCTTGTTTAGGGGTATACAGACAAAGTTCGCCAGACACGAAGCACACTAAATACATAATAGGCGTACATTGATTAGACTCATAGCAAGGGTTCTGCTGATTAACACCGTGCTCCTCACACCGCCACACTGAAACCAAACTGCAGCGGCACCATACATAACAGGTAGAAGAAAAACGATTGTTTTCCACCCAACAGTCCTTTGCTCAGCTTGTCTTAATTAACGCGGCTCAATACCCGGTGCAGACAGAGGAGGTGGGGAGCCGCGCTGTGAAATCTGCCGTGACTTTTTCCTGCAGGAAGCAGTTAATGAGGACTGGCTACAGTGAAAAAGCACCCCCCCCCCCCACACCCCCCACACCCAATCTTCTACATTTCACCTATTCACAAACACACTGACTACCAAATCCTGTTACGGCCAGACAAGTGTTGTTTTAAACAAACGAAGCAAGCTCTTACAGAGAAAAACAAACCTTTTTCTGATTCTTCCTGACAGTGGTTTCGAGCTGCTACCCCTACAACGGACCTGACAGGCTGCGTAAATAAGCAAAGGCAAGAGAACAGCAATGGTTTTACCAATTTCCAACCATGCCTGTTATACAGCAAATGGAAAGCAAACAGCCCTCTTGTTTTAATTACTTCTGCACAATTATTAATGTAAAACAGAGCAAAAAAAAAAAAAAGCCCTCATTTTTGTAAAGAATGTCATTTTTTTCCTCTTGCCACACTCACCCTAAAAGTTCTAACCAGAAGGAGGTAAAATTACTTATGCAAAGTACCCTGAGGAAAAAGACTGTGCCTTTAGAAGCAGCAGTAAGTGTAACAAGGAAGACATTCTGCTGCTGCAAGCAAATCAAACTGTATTAATAAGCAAGCGAGTGAGTATACAATAATTCACTTTGGAGTTCCTCCCTGATCAAAGTCATGGCTGCCTCTTTCTGACAATATTTACCAGATACCCATTTAATTTGACATTTCCCCTTTGAAATCCTCCTACGACGCGATCATGGTAGGAAGAGAGATTATCCTCTGAATGCACAGCATGGTTTCATAGATTAATTGAGATGTTTAGAGAGTCAACTCTGCTATTTTGTTAACCCAAGAAACCGTGGATTTCCTGGATGCGTGTGGAAGAGCTTCAGACACGATAAACACAGACAAGGACGATGCTCATATCAATAAATGACTAATACTGCAACAGCTGCTCCATAGTCACTGGCATTTCTACACTTTCATCAGGAATTTTGAAAAACAGGTGGTTCAGCTACCAGTCTGTGCCATTTAATTTTGCACAGTTACTCGGGATGTGAAGTGACATATAAAGAAACATAAGAAAATACCAGTCAAGAGTTTGAGTACATTTCTTAGAAACTTTTTTTAAAATAATTGACAGCATTTTACATTTAGGTTAACAGTATTGAGTTCTCCTTGACTGTCCTTCTTAGCAGGAGAATCTAAGGTATATTTTTGGTCATTGTCACGTTGAAAAAATGAAGGACTACCAAAACCTAACCCTGATGGAATGGCACGACTCTGAATGATGCTATGACATTTGTTCTGTTTGAGAGAGCTATAGACTTGGTCAAGATAACCTGCAAAGTCACCTCAGAACATGACAATGCCTCTTCCATGCCAAGCAGCAACTGAACCTATACATTTCAATTTTGACTCAACAGTTCATAAGAGCAACATTTTGACAGGCACAAGTCTTGTTTCAAGCAGGCACAGATTAAACTTTTTACTCGTTCCTCACTTCTTAAAACTACACTACAATACTTAAAAGACCATGGCCTCTTCAAAGAAATGGAAAAAGTCCCATTCACCAAGGTTAATGTTTGCAAAACCCTCCAATCTATGTTTAGACACCATTTGTAGTTCCTTGTGCTGCAGTTTAGGAGCTTTATAGGGACTTGTCGCTCAACTCTGAGACTGGAAAACATCATGGATAGCCCATCACTGTGAGCGCCTGGTCGGCTCATATGGGTATCACTGCAGCTGACGCCTTCAGAAAAACTGCTAATGAGGGACAGTACACATTCAGCAGCTACAGCCCCCAGTAAAATTTCTCAAAGCTGCTTCACTGCATTATTTTTCCCCCCTCATATTCCCCTCAGATTAGTCATTCTTAGAGCTTTTACGAAAACACCCCCCTTGACCAGCTGAATGTTTTCTGAAGAGCCTAGTAAACTGGTAGTTTTATCCTTCAAGCTCTAGATATGAACATTTGTCATTGTCATCAGTCACATGAAAAAGGGAACAGATTTCAAAGGTCATGCTGCAAAAAAATAAATAAATAAATAAAAACGTGTTTTGATTGGTTACTATGGTAGCAGTGTGTTGCAGCGCTGCTTGTGTTTGTTTGCTAAACTTCCCCTCATCTGTTTACAAAGTGCTCAGGGGAGAAGCACTGCAGGCCCATAGATGAAAAAGAGATATGTGTGTTTGTGTGTGTGCATGTGTTGCTCTGTCTGCATTATTCATACTGAGAAGCACACTGAACATCTCATATCATGCTGCCCAAAAACTAATTTCAGAGGGAAGAGAGCGAAGGCGATATCCACTGACCGCATTCTGAGCACACTGCGGCAAACACTGCGTTCAAAGCACATCTTGTTAAAACCTAACAGTACTGGGTGTTTTACTGGGGTTTGGCAGCTACTCTGTTCCTGACCTTTATAAAAAATTACACGGAGAATCATTTCAACTCCACCTTGTTGTAAATACAGATTTAAAAACAAGGAATGATGATTTTACTTATATTTTGTAATTTACTGTGTTCGAAAAATGTGTGACTTTTACTCTAAGTAAAATCTTCAAGGAGGATTACTATAAAATTTCTTTGTGGACTGCTAACACTGTCAATAAACACAGGGGCAAAGACTGAGCTAATCCCTCGTCTTGGACCATCTTACCTTGGGGGGAGACTGCTGTTGCTGTGGCTGCTTGGTGGGACCCGGTGGTGGCTGAGGTCGAAGGGCCCGTGGGACAAACTCAGGGGCTAGGGGGTTGAGCACATAGGTCTTCTTCAGCTCCAGGGCTTCCAGCTGAGCCTTGATCTGCTGGTAGGTGATGCCATGCAGGCTGCTGTTCTCGTGGCAGATGGTGATGAACTTCTCCCAGAATTTTCTGTGCAATGACATGATGCATGGCACAATAAACAACTCCTTCTTCAGTACTGCCACACTGACCAAGATAAAATCAAGGGCCAACAACAAGCACAAATACTAATCTTGGTAAAAATCAGCTTTATCTTGTGTAAATTCCCTCCTCTGAACAGCCACTGCCCATCATAATGGTAAGTGGGGAAATTGCAACAAGTGTCCCAGGGGCAGCAGATAGTGTGAAGACTAGTGTTGATATCTTGCATTAAGTGCTATTAAGTCATTCTGGAGAAACATGACAGTTAAATAAACAAACAAACAAGCAAATTTAAAAAAATGCTTAAAAAATAGTAATAATTCTTGAACATCTGAATAGTTTAATTAAAATGCAATAACCGAGAACCAAAAAGAGAGAACTTTTTACTTTTTCTACATTGTTAATGTAACTGTATGAACTTGTTTTCCACAGCCTCCATAAATAAAGTCCAAATATCAGTGTTATGAAACAATGTGTGTCATCGCAATGATTAAGACAAGTGTAATGGGAATAATTGCACAGTTAAACTAACAACTGCTTGTATTTGACACACTGGGTAGGGCAAATTCTAGGATGATGTGACCATCTACACCCACGTGTCAATTTAAATTGCTACTGTCCCTTTAAGGGGTGGAATCAGCTCCACGGCACATGAATGAGACACAAAAGAGGAAAGCAGTGCATGGAGCGCAAGGCTGCCGAAATACAATTTTTCACTGAAAATACCACAGGATTAGAGTTAAAGGTAACTCACAACTCACAAATGACTTGAATGAAGAGCCACAGAGAAATAAAATGAATCCCATAGTCTTTCATACAAAACACACAGTTTTAAAAAAAATAAATTTTTAAATAGCAATTTCATCTGTTCCAGACAATGATCAAACTGCAAAATAAAGGCAAAGTCCCTGTTACTGTAATATGAGATACCAAAGTAAACTTAATTATTGAGTTAGTGAAAAGAAGACTTGCTTATTAGCTCATACAGCAGAGAGGGGTTCATCTCTGTGAGGCGATCGTACAACAGCAGCCTGCTATTAGGACAGAAAACACCAGTCGCAGTGCCTACTATTAGTCCAGCATTACACCCCCTGCTCTGATATAGGAGAATACACTGAGAGCAGAGTACTCTTACTCCAGTGACATTTGCAGTCTTCTTGTTATTGTCCTGTAACACATCTGTAGTGACTTGTAAAGTCTATTTATTTCATTGGGCTTCTGTTACTTAAACAGGCCTTCCCTAAACTGGAAATTGGACCGAGCATTGACTGACTGACCAACCGACCCCATCGCTCCCCATTCCTTCTTAGTTACAGCTTTACAGCACCATTACCTTGACTTAAAGACAAAGCCAGAAAAAAAAATTCAGCCCTTTAGTGTCAAAGTATTAAAAAAATTTGATGGTTCTATCTCTTTTTTTTTTTTCTTTTTGAAGGTGGGAACAAGCAGTGCAACACAGATCACTGGTGGGGGGAGGGGGGGGGATTTGAAACTGGGCACAATGGGGAGTGAAAGTTGCCTTTCACTACTAGATCGTAGCCAAGACTGCAGCTGAAATGCCAAGGTTCAGACGCAAGTGTGTAAGGACTTCAGACAATAAATGCTGAACCATCTCAATGCTTCCCTGCGGTGTGTGTTGGGTGTCTGAGTCTGTGGGGCAGGGGGAACAGTTCTCCCCTTTTTTCCCAGCAGACCATTTGTTAAACCGAAATTCTCCTCACCCCTCCCCACTCCCTGGTTTCCTCCAGCCCATGCGTTCCAGCCTGCTCTTTAAAAGGCGACCGTTTGATCTGGGAGCATACGCCGCAGGGACGCCTCCGCGCAACCCTTCCTCCCAAATTACCCGCACTCATTTAATTGGCAGCTCTTCAGGTGACATTTCCAAACGGCTGTGGTTGGCCGGGTGCGATTGGCTGGTGCGAGGTGGTTTCCAGGGTGACCGGGGAGCTGCAGCTGGGGCCAGCGAGCACCAGGAGGGATGCGATGACTACGATGCAACCTTTGGCGTGGGGGGGGAGACCATTTTCTGTCCCCCTTCTCACTGTCAGAATGGGGACACTGCAAAGGCCAAAGTTTATCTTTCACTGCCTCTTCATGCTGGTCACTCCCCTCATGTATTGTCCAAATGTCACAGTACTGAAGGACAGCCACCATCAGCCATACATTTCATTTCAAGCTCAATCTGAAAGCAGCACAGTTCAGCAACACAGGGCTTTCCCACTCTGATGCAACCACTGTTTATCAAGAAAATCTCTGACTTTCACAATGAGACAGAAACTTCCCATCACTTGCCAGAGCACCAGGGCTTCCCTGAGAAACAGTGAAGACCAGGTGGTGTCTTCTCTGTAGCACACTGGGATCAAAATAGGCATTCACAACAAAGCTTATAGAAGCCCAGCAACCCAGAGCGGCCATGGCGGTAGGAGTGATCAGCAAGCCTGAACGGCAATTTCAAAAACAGGAGATTCAAGTCTTTTATGAAGTTAAAAAAAATGAAGAACTCAATCAGCATAGCCAGCAGAACTCCCTACTAATGTTACAGAGGAAATAAGAGGCAATGACACACAAATGTATGCAGGCGTTGAAGCTCCACTGAGACACCCTTGATGAAGGTTCACGAGGAGTGACTAAGCTCACTAAACACCAAAGACCATAAAACACAAAAGACAAACCTCCCACAAAATGCTACAACTTGGGCTAGAGACCTTGTGCTAAACAAACCCATGCCAATCTACATGAGCCATGCCATGGCATGGAGACAGAGCTCCAAAGAAGCAGGCATTCCAAGGGAGATGAAGGAGGATAGTATGGGTCAAATCTCAGGGGGCTATGGTTCAGGGGTAAAGAAGAAGGGACTTAACTGGGTGAAATAGGGGCTTAATGGATTTACCTGAGAGGGCATAAAACTGAGGAAATTAACAGATCTGGAAATCTGCAAAACTATCCACAGATAGACCTTTAACAATGAGCCCTTCGCTTTCTGAAGACAAAAAGGATGAAGACAAAAAACTTGTCTTTAAAGCAGGCCTGTACACCACCCCTTCAACCATTTACTTTAGCTGGGCAGCAGTATAATACTTTATTATTGATGGCAGATGGGCAGGATGGGAAACATTTTCAACCTGATCCCTGAGATGTAGCACCAAAAGTAAAGGATGCAGTTTTCCGTGAAGAAAGGATACTCCATGTTCTCCAAGGATACAAATAATTGTAGGGAGTCCAAAAAATACAAAACAGGACTTACCTACATCTGCCTACAGAGCAAAGAGCTATGGGGTCGCCCACCACAGCCACCAGGGACTGGGCACGCGTGATAGCTGTGTTGAGCAGCTTGTAGTTGGACAAGAAGCCATAGTCCAGGTCCTCTGTGGAGTCCTCCACCAGCTGCTCTTTGCGCTTGATGGCTGTCTGCTTGTGCTTGCAAGTGTGGCGAGTTCGTACTGTACTCAGGAATAGCACCCGGAACTGCTTCCCTGCGGGAGACACCGCCACAGGGTGAGAGGAGCCCAAAAAATGAACAGCAGTGTGGACGTATGGCAGTCCACCATTGACCATCTGAGCCACTGCAAACTTGGACTGCTGCTACCAGAAAACCTTCGTGTATTTTGCCTTTAATTCTGTGTTTTGCTTCCTTGTCTTGTCTTCCCCAACCACCCTGCCTGTGACCTTTCTCTAACTGGTATATTTCCTGCAGATAGTGCAGTTAAAAAAATATACTCAATAGCTGTCAGAGCAGAGACTACAATTGCTATCAAACTGGTGTGCATTGTAAACCAGATTTAATACACTAACCCTTCACTGTTCTAGCTGATATTTATCTCCTTAAGACAGCATATTTCTGATGTGCTATACAGGGTAGCGGCTCATCTCCTTGAGAGGAATGGAGACTATGGCAGCTGTCGATAATTAGCCAGTTAATGAACTCATAACATTTGCATTAAGTATTTCTAGAACACCTTCATCAGAGGGTGTGAATAACAAGCAATCGACTACAAGTGAGAACAGATGAAGGCCACTGTTGCAGGGTCATGGCAGTCGTGTTGGCACTCACCTTGTACATTGAGCACCCTCTCCACGCTGACCTCGGACAGCCTCTTCTTCCGCAACTCGGCACGGATCCGAAACACCTGGTCAGCGTAGGGTGACACCACACCGATGCTTCCCTCGTCCAGCTTCCCCCAGGCAACTGGCCATTTCCTCCGCATCTCCTCCACCCTCTCCACGATCTCAAAGACCTGTGAAGGGGCCTTGTTTATGGATGCTGGCATTCTCAATAACTCATGAGATCTTTGTCCATGCAGCATTTCAAACAACATTTGGGCTTCATAAAATGCACCCTTGAGAACAAAGTCAATGCTTATTGTAATCTTAAGAAAAGGACCCTTAACGTCTTATAAGACAACCTCTTTGATTTAATTATTTATCAGAAGCAAATGCTGAAAAACCCAGCCTTCATATTGTTACCATCCTAGAAGGACAACAATTCAGCTGCCCTAGACCTCAGTAGCAAGACAGCAGTAGGAGCAGTAAATGAAACACTGGCTGATTCCTTAAAGAACATTCTCAACTGGATTGCCTAGAACTGTACAGTAATCAGGGTGGACGGCTACCTCTGCATTGTTGTAGTAGGCAGTGCTGTTCTTTTCCTGCACATCCTCCCCCCTGGCTGTGAAGAAGGTCAGGGGGTAGAAGTCCTTATGGGCAGGCTGCTTCCCGCTGGCCATCAGCTTCCCATCGTAGAACAGCTCTGATGTGTAGCTGGAGGGATGGGGAACATTCAGCTCTGCCGGTCCTCAAAGGTCACATCTGCTACCCACGTATCGCTCCAAAAAAAGTCATTTTATCAACATAAACATGCCGATTTAAACTGTTAGTACACCGAGTATCCTACAAAGGCTGATTTTATATGACTAAACAACTGGTAAATTAATTTATTCGCCAACACGACAACCATGCTGTAACTAAAAATAAATTATAACCATTACAGTAACAGCACAAAGGCTTGCAACTTACTGTGAATATATTTTCATTTTTTCCCCCCTCTGAATGGCAGAGATGTACTCTACCCTACCTATTTTCATGTCACTGAGCCCTGACCTGATATCCACACGAAAACCCAGAGCAGAGACTATACACACCACACCAATACTTCCTCTTCACTACGGCATCTAACAATTTCCCCATGATGACGGTTATTGCATCAGAACAAAACTGATTTAGTATGAAAAGCTTTTAGCATCCCGTCACGGCCTGCCTAGCTGGATCCCTTGTCAATGGTCCACATGGGAGACAAAGCAGACTCCGGGGACTGAAGGAGAGTTTCTAAACATTTAGTTAATTTTGTGTTAATAGCCATAATGCCTCAAACGAGTGTTTCATACAAGCTGTTTTAGAGTTAGTCTGGGAAACGTGCTAAAAAGAGCACAGAACAAAAACCAATCTCCTTCCCCAGGAAAGACAGACTTTCTGACAGTCTTTTCACAGAAAAATTAGGCTGTTAATTTATCAGAATAAAGAAAAGTCTGTTGATGGGTAATAGATATGCAGATTTTATGCAAAAAGGATCAAGACAAACAGATGCTCTGTGTGTGCCTTTTTTAAACCAAAGGACTGTACTACACAGACTTTGTATTAATTACCATTTAGATACTTCAGCAGATAAATGAAGGTCAGTGCTTATTTTTTTTTTTTTTTTTTTAATGTGACTTCCAAAAACTTAAGAACTTGAGTTTGGACAGAATGTTGCTTATGCTCACAAAGTTGAACAGGAACAGTGATGGAACAGCAAAGCAGAAAAAAGGGCGCATATATAAACAATTCAGGTCCTCGGTACCTCAATGGTTGTGTTGATCCTAGCAGAACAGAGTTCATCTGAATGGAGTTGAGCCCCTACCTGATAATGGCTTCATGGGAGCGGTAGTTCTCGCACAGCAGTATCCTGCAGGGATACTCGACGGGATAGTGCTCATACAGGCGGTCCAGCAGTGACACGTGTAGGTTCCGCTCTCGGGCAAACTCACTGTACACAAATGGGCTGAGCTGGAGGACACAGAGAGGAGGGCCTTCATCAGTGAGGGCTTCTTACTCAGCATTTTACAATTTACAAGCAGCATAACAAGTAGCTACAACTACCTCCAAAGCAAGCGATCTTCAAAATTATATTAAAAACCCCAAGCTGAAATGTGTGTGGTCGTCTTCATAAGGCCAAATTAAAATAACAAAACAGTATTGCAGGTGCATGTGAAGAAAAATGACCCGGCATTCCTATACAATGACACAGACAAATACATTTTAACAGGTAACATAGCTTATTATAAAACTAAACATGGGGATTATTATCCAAATAATACCAATAACTTCAGTTTAAAACTGTTTTTAGCTTGTACCTAATGGCCTCTAAACTTTTTAGTTAGTTACTAATTTTTTTCTGAACATTTAAGTGTTTTGGAACATGCCCATGTACCTCAGAGTGACAGCATTCTTCTGCTCTTCATGTCATTGTCATCATTTTTTTTTTTTTTTTTAAATGTAACAGTGGAATGAATAGACATTTCCTTGTCTTATCCTCACCCAGATTACCCTAACTTTACTATCATTCTCCACCCTTGCCTTTCTACTCAATAGACAGTCCCACTGGCATTTACTGATAATACACAGGAAAATACAAGGAGCACAATCTCTTCTAATCAGCGACCGTAGGTTCATCTTCTCCCTCCTTGTGAAAGCTACTCTTCCCTGGGGCGAGTTCAAACGGCCTCTGCCCTTTAACTCAGTCTTGCTGCTGTTAACTGTAATCAATAGGAAGCGCAGGCTCCATTCAGCAGTGCTGGCCTGGTGATTCGACAGCAAAGGCACGGCGCATCCAATAACCAGCAGTAAAGTGACGGACAGATAGAGCGGTGAAGGCTATATAATCCTTGGCAACAGGCGTGCCGGAGACAGACAATAAGTGCTAGATTAGGAGGCTCGAAGAGAGGCAGCTGAGAAAAGCCCTGCTTGGGGATTTAAATGGAAAGTGCTTTTCATTTGTGAGGACTTCATTCCAAATGGAGAAAACAGGCACAAAACAGAGCCATTATCGGATTTGAAATTCCTGGAATTCTCTTTGTTGGCCTGCTCAGGACCACATCCCGTCAGTCACTGGTAATTAAACAGTGTCCAGTCAGGCTGCACACTCCTGTTAGTGTGGCGGACACGCAACAGCCTGCTCATTTAAAGCAGGCAGGGTGCAGTGTTTTAACTTGGCCAGCTTTCTTTGACCTTCATTTGCAGTCAGAAGTTTGTTTCACTGCTTCAAAACTAGTGTGTGTCTAATGTTACACTGCACAAACCTTAGATAGACACCTGTGGAGGTGGATCCTTGCAAAAAAAAAAAAAAAAAAAAAAAAAAAAA
>UFQX01000132.1:159851-204940 GCA_900497675.1 Arapaima gigas
AAAAAAAAAAAAAAAAAAAAAAAAAAGCACAGCAGTTACAATACAAACAAGTATCAAAGTATCAATTTAAAACTCTTTTGAACTGTTGATTTATAGCTGAGACCAAGTATACAAGCTTAAAACCCAGCAATCTTACTCACTAGTGAACAACAGCCTATATACAAGGGCTGGGATTCAAATTCATGAGCCCATAATCTTAACTTGTACAGAATGCCTTGGTTTAGCCACTCCATGTGGATTTCACACCACTTTACCTGCATGTGGTCTCCTGCCAGAACAATTCGGGTGTTTTTGCTAGCCAGTGCAAAAGGCATGATGGTCTCACACTCCATGGCCTGGGCAGCTTCATCCAGCAGAATGTGGGTAAAGATGCCTGGATAGGGAAAAAGAGGGACAAAGTGATAGGGTTTGAGACTAAGGGACAGACATGTGTATTGAAAAATAACATAAGGAAGCTCAGGACTCATTATAAGCAGAAAAAGACATGAAGCAAAATGAGCTCACATCCCTTCAGGAAAAGGAGGACTGTGGTTTAACACAATGGCTAATTTCCTGCAGAAATGTTCAACTGCATGCATAACAGGATACCAGGGTGCAAAAGAGTGTTTCATTGCTCTACAGCAGAGCTCTCTCTAAAGGTCCTCACTAAATCAATAAATATATTCTTTAAACTCATTCTACTAACATGGCCATTAAGGCAAAGTTACAGTCGGTTTAGAGTCACTGAGGCAGCGTTATCAAGCTTTTGCACTGACACAAACCTTGATCCTGTACTTTTCTCAAAGGAATAAACTACAAAAACTTTTATTTCATATTTCACTGCAGAATTTTTCATTTTACATTCAATTTATATGATTAATTCATATTCATCATCTCTTTTAAATGCATAGGTGCAAAAGTCTGCTAATTGGTGGGTGTAGCAAATGGTGCTTAGAGTTGTCACCTTGCACCCACAAAATCCAGGTTTGAATCACATTGCTTGCTGTAGTACCCTTGAATGTACTTGTCCTTTATGCTGCAGTAAAAATTGCTCAGGTGTATGAATGGGCAAATCATTCTAAGTTACTCTGGAGAAAAACCTCAGCTAAATAAGCAAATGCAATGTAATTGAGGTCCATTACATTTAACATGTAACAAACATTACAATATAAGTGTTTGCAAGGATCCCTGCCTGTATCAGAGGCCAATGAGCAGAACAAACAGACAAGCACTGGGAGGTGTGACTGCAGGTTTTCAACAAAGAGAAGAGATTTGCACATAAAGAGACAGATCCATCTTTCACAAGCTTCCAACTTCCAGCTCAATACAAACGGCCAAAGATGCATTAGCAGCTCCGCTCTTATTTGATCCTCAAGCCTCTTCCTCCACATTCACGTATATAGCCATTGCCCATCCCAGAGCAACCGTGGTGGGAGCACTGATTTGAAAGTCTCAAAAGTTGCATAGAGGGTGGGGAGGATAAATCAGCATAAATAAATGGATACAAGTGCAAGGCCACATCAGGGGAACAGAGAGAAATAGCAAAATATATGAAGTAACAGAAGTAAGAGTAGCAGAGAAGGAGGGGGCACTGATACAGAAAACTGTTCAGTTCCTGGATAAAACATGAAAGTCCTAAGTTTCATTAGCAGCAGAGCAGAAGTGAGAAAACACTGAAAAGTAGGATGTGAGCTCCATACCATAGTACATTGCTAACTACCTGTCTATGAACAGCTGTGGTGCAGACTGATGGTGCCAGAGAACGGTGAGACTACTGAGGATTACTTAGCTAACAGTAAACCCCCACCAGCACCCTCACCCCTAGCACTAAGCTGCTTCAGACAAGACTCCTCAGCAACAGGCAGGCATTCACTGTGATGGGTGACAAAATCAAACGAAAACAGCAGACAAGGCTGCTCAGTCTGCTTTGCACAGAATCTGCACTTTGTTGCCACTACAGAGGAGTTGCAGACTCCCAAAAGTCTCATTTAAATCAGATTTTCATCAACAGCAAACATACTGCAAAGGAAGATAAAGCAGGAGCTAATGATGTGAATTGCATTAGAAACACAGATGGTGTTTCCAAGCAACAGACAAACCTCTCCGTTGACGCATTAAAACCAGTTATTAGCTTTTCCTGACAAATTGTTTGGGGTTTTAATGTCTTTTTATGGACTTTAATAAGTTCAAATTCAGGGGGAGTCTCTACCAGGATCATTAACAAAATAATCTCGTCCAAGAAACCTGTCTGTCTGTATTTTTCCAAATCCAACTGTTTCAGTCATGGACACAAATTGACACTTTGTTTTTCATGCCATCAGAAGTAAAAAGAAATCAATCAATATTCCTTGATGAAATGTGCAAGAGCAGTCAAGTTTGGGAACAAGACTGGAACCGACACCAAAAAGCCCACAGGGCTCCTTAAGGAACCGTGTAGTTGTACTTTTGTGTCAGGGACCTGAGCTGAAGTATTTCAGCAAATTTTCACTTGTAAATACTGGTAACCTTCAATTTTCACAAATCTCTTCTCAAAACACAGAAAACACTCCAGCAGCTGTTCAACAAACAATGGTTTGTTAACAAATTATTAAGGACACAAACACACTTGTGGGAGACATGGACACCCTGGAGAGGCTTGGGTCTTGTCAGCCACCATGACGTTGAGAACACTCACCGGGCTCCAGGTCCAACTGGCAGAGGTACTGGGAGGTGCTGAGTGTGACCACTACTACCCGATGCCTGACAATATCGTCCCGCTCGGGCATCTGGAAAGTGAACTGCGTACTTGAGATGAGACAGTACTGCTGCACCACAGGGTGGACTGTCTTCACCCAGCGGTTCCTGAAGTATACCCTGGGAGGAAAGGACACGCAGAGGCTGGCATTAGGCTATGGTCCCCACAGCTGCACTCCACCTTCTAGATAAATCCCTCCTAAGCTGGTGAAACCAACTTCTGTGGTTGCAAATGACTTTCAAGGCCAGCTCAAATCAATCAAAAAGCCTCTTTCTGACAATTCACTGGATGCACATCTGGCAAATTGGCAGCCCCTGAAATCGGTCCTCTGCTGGAAGCATAGTGTTTGGTGGAAGTGGCATCAGCTGGGAAGTCTGTGTACAGCGACAGGTCTGGCAGACAGGCAGGCTCTGCCCCAGTGACAGGGGCAGCCAGGTGGGCCATAGATAAGGCAACTGGACATCGGCCTGTTCCAACACTGCAGCCGAGCCCGAAACAAGCAGTAGTGAGGGAAGACAGATGTAGGAGCTAACACAGTCTCCCTGGATCAGCAAACAAACAATGGACTGGCAAAAGGGTGTAAAGTAAACATCAGATGGACTTGCCCCCCCCCGTAAAGCATGAAAAGTGTCCGTTTCTAAGCTCAGAAACAATTTTGAGAGGAACAAATCAGGTTGGAAATGAAAGCCATTGCCATCTTACAGACAGGTTTCTTTCCCATTACAATTAAAGATGGGACCTATATTTTTTATGTCTGTATCTGCTGCAGGATGGGTTATATCTCACTGTGAAGTAACAGATAAGTTTCATAAGTGGCCTGCTCACTCAGGAGTGAACTAGCACTTAGGCTGAACACAGCACAATCCAGAGAGCACAACTGTGCTCACTTCACCAAGAATAAGGCGCTCTTGGACAGTAGTGGGCACCGATGATGTGTCTTGGATAAAACACTGGGCAGAACGTAGGACAGCTACACTTGCTCACCTGAGCGGCCTTGCATGCGTATTGCCTGCCTCTACGTATGGATGAAGATAATCCTTTATGTACAAATCAGCTGCACTGTTGGAGTGGGTGCAAATGAGTACCCTGTGAATAAAAGCAGAAAACACTCTGTATCAGCAAGATTCTCTTCAACCCTTTCTCTTAAAACATTTCAAATGACTCTTCTGAAGGACTTACTCAGGCAGTTACTTAAGGACAGTAACATTTACATTTTTCCCCTTCAGCAGACACTTTTCTCTAAAGGAAACTACAACTCAAAGTAAATCAAAGTGCATTTCACCAATAAAGATAAATGTGAATGTGATTCCCGAAGTACAGTCACTTAGTCTAATACCACCGTTCTCTACCTGCATACATTGCAGGACTAGTGGTACTTAGAGGAACAGTCAATTCAACAGGCAGTAGACAGAACAGTGATTAGGGCTACTGCTTTGTACTCAAAGGACTTGGGTTAAATCCCATCTCTTACTACAGTACTGTTGATCAAAGTACTTACGATGAACAGCTCCAGTAAAATTTACCAGCTGCATAAATGTATAAACCACTGTAAGTAGCTTAACATTGTGTGGTGATTTAGAAGTATTGCCTAAATGTAAATGCTTAATTCCGTGCTGGAAAGGTGATTTTCACACTTATGGTTGTTCCATTTATGAAAAACTACTTTACCGTGTTACTGTAGATGGTGGGAAAACACATATCAAAAGACTAGTAAGTATCCAACAATCAAGGTTTATATACATGACTTCCTTGCTCCCACTTACCCAAGAGGTAAGTTACAAAAGCACGTGTGTGCACGTGCGTGTATATGAAAAATCATGCATATGGTATTTTTCTTGTTCAAGTCATAGAGAAAATTACAATGGATAAAGACTAGATGCCTTTAAATAATTACCTAATCAATTTGTATTCCATTTGCAGCCTCTTTTGGGCTTGGTATTATGATTTCACTACTGAGCTGCAATTGTCACGTCAACCCATTCACACAAATGGATGTTGCAAAGTACATTGCACTAAGACTACATATCTTACTTAAAATGTATTCATTTATTCATTATCAGGAACCCAGAAACACAGGGACAAGACAGGGAACACAGCCTGAATGAGACATCATACTTGTGGACTGATATCAGTTTACTACACAGCCAACTTTTAGATTAACCTGTAGCCACTAATGTTTACATAACTGACCTGACTATTACTATTATGGCTGGGAGACATTGCGTCTTTGGACATTTGGAAGAAGAATGTGAATATATATCTGTACCTGACTCATCAACCAACCACATTAAAAAAAAAAGTCATTAATATTTTGCATCACACTTGTCAAGATGTCAGTCAGTTTTCTTAGGAATGGAAGTTTACAACTGGGGTCTGAAGCCACTGGATTCCCCATAACTACCCACCTGCTCTCTGGTTGCTTGAGGATGTGTTTAACTGCCTGTGCCAGTGTAAAGGTTTTGCCCGTGCCGTATGGCCCAATGATAAGCACCGGTGGCAATTGGATGGAAAGGGGCGTGGTGATAGCCAAGATGGCCTCCTTTTGCTTGGCGTTGAGCCTAGGGTCCAGCTGCTCGTCCCACTGTCTGTTGACAGGAAAGGGAGAGGTAGACAAAGATATAGACATGAAGTTCATTTGAACCAAAACCAGAAGAACTTATGGCATCTAATGTAGTGCCATCGATGCCATTAAGCCTGAATCACTCCTGATAAGCATTAAAACCAGTTCATACCTTTACCTCTAATGCCCTCTCTATCTAATAATTCAGGTGTTTTCAAAAATTAAAAAAAATAGAAAAGGTGATAACTTTGGAATCATGCCATCATCAGCACAAAATGAGGCTGTAACAATTATATTGCAAATCAATTGTATACGGTAAAGCTTGGAGATTACCAACATAAATGGCTTTTTAAACATGGGGACAGCTTCACTGCTGACTCTACAAGACATTATTAGAGAAATATAAATTTTCAGCGATTACTCAACTTTTGCACAGTTGCAATATACATAGTAAATTGTGAAAAGGTGACTTTCAGAAGCATATGGTACCAGTGTTTGAATCTCTTATCAGGACCAGAGTTCAGTTTTTGCAATATGGGCACTGCAACAAGGCACACAAAGGGAATGTTTGGAGCCCAAAAGGCCATTCTGGACAAAATTAGCTCTGGTGGATTTTCAGGTTTACTTTCAAAAAGGCAAACCTTGATGTTAACAGGGCATAGGTTTGCGTTGCAGAGAAATCAAAGTGAGAACACCTGAAGATCTGGTACCCTCGCCTTGTGCCATAGGAGTTTCTGTCCTAGAGACAGAGAGCACCTCAAAAAACAGCTGCCCTAACAGAAGGAAAGACCATCCCACAATGAGACTTAATCATATAACCACACAAGAGTACTTCACTCAACAGCCCATAAGAGTGGAGAGGTGGTAGCACCTCAATACATTTCTGTACACTTCAATCCCCAAAGTACTTTGCATCACATTTTTAAAACTGGTGAAAACATCAAGTCTTCTTCATTCCTGGCATTAAGGTTTCCATCTTAAAATACAAGTATTGAAAAAATCACTGAGAAGAAATGAGGCTAATCATATTTGCCTTCTGAGCTACATCATACACATCATGATTAATAAAAAAAACAGAACTAACAATACTATCCAACTCAGTCTGGGCCAAGACTAGTACAAGTGGAAGGCAATGGCTGTGAAACTGACACAAGGTACTTCAAAGGGTAAAACAGGTTTATTTTGTATGTTTCACATATCACATACTGGACATGTTACAAGAAAGCAATCTGAAACATTTATATTTTAATTATATTTCATATTGATGTCCCGAAAAAATTTTAATAAAAAACGTGTTAAATTACATGACCACCATTACTAAATACTTTAAACTCCAGTCCTTGTGCTTTATTACATATTTGTTTATATTAACTTTGTCATGACATTTCGTCCTATGTGTTTTGATCCAGTTCTGTTCAGTTTTTAACTTAAAAATAAAAATAGGCTACTTTAAAGTGAGAATTTCCATTTAAACCAAGATAAAATTCATTCAAAAAAGTGCAGGGTTGGTTTGCAACTAGAAAATAATGTTGAATGAAAACCTATAATGACAAATTTAACTAAACACATAATGTAAAAGAAGCACAGCCAGCCATACCTTTCTGCTACCTTATCTGCAAAAACAGTATTAAATCAAAGTCTTCTTTTGAATTAAAAAAAAATAAAAGATCAATACTTCAAACTGTGGACAACAGACAGATCATGAAGACTTTTTCAACAGTACACCAGGTGAAGGTATGGGTTAATAAGAGATCAGAAAAGAACACCCCCTACCGGTTGGGGCTCCAGGGAATGGTGGGAGTAATGCTGGCATCGGGAAACAAGACTGTGTTGTCCTTTATGCGGTCCAGGGCATAGTGCATCTCACAGAGCGGCAGTCGGTTCAGCTGGAACTGCAGCTCCACCTGAAGGAGAGGGGCAGAGGAGATGTCTGCAGATAAGCAATGCAATTTACATTAACATAAAGGCACTCCACAACAGGCCCTGCGCTGCACTGTCCATGTCGTACACTTGGGGTTCAAAAAGACTTGGAAGTGTTTCGGAAGCATAGGTGAACATAAAGCCTATCGTATGGCACTGTGCTGTATCCATTACTGCTGCATTAATAAAATATGCACATCAAATAAAATATCAATGCAAACATATTTCTGTACAAAAAATGGTAACATTTTATAATGTTACCAAAAAAATATTTCCAGCTCATTTTTTAACTTTTGTTCAGTCATTACCAACAACCACTTGTCCAATACAAGGCTGCAGTCATCCGGGTTGTATCCAGTATGTAAAGTTCGTGATGGATTCCAAACCCTGGACAGAGCGTCAGCCCAGCAGCTTAGTGCTATATTTTCACAATTTATTTTGTCAGACTTTTTGAACTTTTTTATTGAAGATTTGATCATTTGGCTGACTGATATTTATGACATAAACAAATAAAGTTCACTGCCTATACTTTTACTCTTCAAAGCAGACAGGTGCTGTGCCATTAGAGTCCCTTTGCAGTGTTTCAAATGTGTGATGTTTGATTAAGACTTTTTCCTCTGTTTCCTGGGTAATTTAGAGGTTAATATATTAGATTTAGCCAAAAAATAGACACCACTCAGGGACAAAGACCCATTTGGTTTGAAACACCAAGGGCTTCTGTTCCAAAATGCAAGCAGCAATGCTGTTGTACAAAACTAAACACCCATTCTGAATAAAAATGTCTGTGTTGTGGGTAAAAAAAAAAAAAAAACCACTTTATAGAGTAAAAAGCACAGTGCGTGGAAAAGGGATATATATATTCACTTAAGCTGAGCTTTTCATTGTATGGCACACCATTATGTATGGAGTGACCGTACTTGAAGTTTTTGGAAAACAGTGCCACTGCCCTTCGACAACTGTTAGCAAAACTTTAAGCTGCAATGCTTAAAACACTGGAAGATCGATCCAAGCCCGTCTTACTTTCTTATACATTAGCTGAAGAACAATAAGTAAAAAACTAAATTTCCTGCATAACTTTATAGAAGTCAAACACAAACATAACCAGCATTACTTAAAAAAAACAAATTAAGCAGCCATGAATACAAAACTAGCTTTTGTCCTGTTTCTGACAACATAATCGTGCTAACAGGGACACAGAACACAATTTAAAAAAAAAAAAAAATAAAAAAAAGAGCAGCAGCTGGATTGTTTAATAATACTGCATTTAAAAATTTGTCAACACTTGTATGCAAGTCTAACCAAAAGGTCTGCCCATCAATATTAACTTTTCACAAACTGTCAAAACAAGTACAAACTGAATACATTTACATACATGTATATTAAAATGCAACATCTGAAAACATGAAATGCTGAAATACGTTACATTTTGAGAAACGTTTCAGAAACTAAGAAGCAGAGAGAAGCCAAGAGAAAAGCCTATAATGGCCCTTTTGCTCCATTGCATGAAACATGAGATGTAAAGTCAGGACAGCCCATGTGGGAGGGACCCCCCTGCCCACGCTAGTGCTGCTTACATAATAAAGAGCTGGAGGGGGTCTTTTAGCATAATTCAATTAAAAGTGTCCTAACAATGAGCACTTGCCAAAGAGTCGGGATCATAAGCTCTATCAGTGTCTAACTGCAGGCCATTACTCTATTGCTCCTACAAGCTCATGTGCTTAAAAGGTGAGCGGCCATCAAATGCCACCCTTCCTCTCCCCCTTCTCCCTCATTGTGTTCTTGCAGATGACAGTTAACTCCAGCCTTAATGGCAGCAGCATCAATGTAATTGTAACTGTTGATGCTGAGCCCATATGCATCACTTACACGATGGAAAAAAATGAGTAATAATAATAAAAACAACACCTTTGGGACAATAACCTCAACCATGCTCCCATTTCCAGTGATGTGTAACCTTTCTGTAGCTGTAATCAATAGCGGTGCTTTTCACCCTTGAAGCTGGTGCTTGAAAATCCCATCACGCTGTCTGCTGGGGTATGGTCCAGCCTAATCATTTTAACACTCAAAAACGGCAAAGCAATAAAAATGCTAAAATCGCAGAAATGAATGAATGCTGAAGGGAACTATGTTCCCTGTACCAGCCTACCTGATCTGTGTACACAATTTATATTTAATTTTGTTCACACAGGGCATCCATACAAGTGACAGGACTTCCAAATATGCGTGTACATAGTTACCACGTGATTGCTATGCAATTGAAACTTAAGACCTTTCAAAGAAACAACACTGACATGTATTTTGGATTGTATTTGCAAGTTTAGGCCCAACAGGTACAGAGAGAGAAGCAGGGGCAGGACAAGGCGAAGCAGCCCAGTGTAAAAGCTTAGAACATGTCTGTGTACCTGCAGTTCCCGGTCTGGCTGCAGGGACAGCTCCTCGCAGCAGTCCTTGCAGATGCGCAGGAAGATGTACTCCTTGGTCTTCTCCTCTATGACCGCCTCATAGACGCGCTCCTTGACTCCAGGCGGTTGTGTGGCTCGATCGTGGCCCAAGGGCAGCAGCAGAACAGAGTTCACCTTGGTCATGACCAGACGGCCGGCCAACGTGTCCTCCGACAGGGTCTCAGTCAATTTGAAACGGGCAAACAGCTGCCCGTTCTGGGCATACTTTGCACCTCCAGAGATTCCCGTCAGCATGAAGCTGGACACAAGCTGTAGGTTCACCTTGATGTTAAACCTGAGGGATGAGAGCACATACAGCCCTTGCTTATTATATTAACTTATTTTAAATGCATTCCACCTTCAGTTCTAAATCATTTCAGTGAAGATACACTGTGACATGACTAATGCAAATTAACACAAAGTTCTCATGACAGGGAGAAGCAAATAATTACAGGGCTGGAATAACCGAGGAGTGATTACAAAGTGAAGATGAATTGCGAATGAAGGGGTGGTCATGAGCAATAAGTGCTGGGAAATGGCCAGCGCTGTTAACACTGGGGATTTCACCTCAGATCTGACTGCAATCAGCACCTGGTCACGATAACAACACTGTCCGCCACTCACCTTGCTACGTGGAGCAGCAAGTGCTGAAGCGGCACAGTGGTTTAAAAAAAAAAAAAAAAAAAAAAAACTATTTTGGCATAAATTCCTGCTTATGAGATTCCTTTTAAATTATGCAGAAAGTGCTTCTCTAGGCCTTCATAAGAACAGTTACATTCAGTTGTGTGTACAGTGATACACATGCGCATACATAAATAAATAGACATCTTATTCAGAAGAAAAATTAGCCTTGATGCAATCTGGTGCAGGATGTGGTATTCAGTTGTCCACGTTCTTATGTTCCTGTCATCTATTACATTCTGCCATTTGACCATTTGTCACAGTAATATACTGCTTTAGCAGTTTTTACTGAGGATGTGAACAAAGTTCACAGTTTAGCACCCTTTTGTTTGGGTCATAGTAAATTGAAGCAATGGGCAGCTAAACAAAAACAGCAGAAAAATGGGAGATAATCATCAAATTAACTTTGGTTTGTTACTTATGTTTGTATAATAAGTTACTAACAGTTATTCAACTATTTATACAGCTGGGCGCTTTTTGTCGTACCAATTCTGGGTAAGTTCCTTTATCAAAAGTACTACATCAGGTGTGATTAGAACCTGGGTTTTCCAGTTACAGTGCCGTATTGTATACAATGAGCTGTTGACATGCTGCAGGATTCTCTGCTGCACATGTGCATATCAGCTAATATTGGCTCATTGGCATTTATTCTTATTAATTACCCACTTCAAATAATACAATGTGTGAGGAAAAGAAAAGCAGGATGGCTGAGTTCAGGGGCTTGAAAGCTCGCTTCTCAAAGACACTGGTCAGCTCTCCATTTCAACCAAAGGGTTGGCAAGTAAGAGTCTTCTAAGAGAGGAAGACCTCCTCTGACACCTTGTGGTGAAGAAAAATCCAACCCAATATACCCAGACACTTTTGCCAGAAAAATTTCACGGGCAAAAAAAAAAAAATTCACAAAACATAACCAAGAAGGACCACAGTAAGCTTCAACTGCTAACATTAAATTTATATAAACTTAAAACATTGAGGCCATGGTGCCTTGTTTCCATTGTTCCCTCTTTTAAACTTAACTCAGTACATGGTAGGAGTTCCCCGGTAATTACGAGGTAGTTATAAGATTTGAGGCAGGGATCGGTTAGCCCTGGATGGGTACACCAGTCCATCACAAGCCAATTACAGTCATTTACAAACTATGGGCAATAAAAATTCACCAAAAACACATTTTGAACCGTGTGAAGTAACTGTAGTACCCAGAAGAAACAAACAGGAGCATAGAGAGAGCATGCAAACATCACACTCAATCAGCTGGATTCAAACCCACATCTGACCCAACAGCCCAGGAGAGGTGAGGCACCAGCACTAGTCACTGTACCACAACCACTTCTATTCCCTTCCATATAAAACATTCACATCCTACAATGTTAAAGCTACCTGCAGTGATTCACCCATTCACAAACTTGAATCATTTTTACTTAAGCAATTCAGGGAAAGTTCTTGTTTAAGCCTAATACAGCAGAAGGTGGGATTTGAATCTGCAATGTCTTAGGACAAAGACAGTTGCTCTAATCACTACAATACCCACTGTGGAAAAATGGGTTAGGGAACAAAATGTAGGAATGAAGCATATTTTTAAAAGAAGCAAAATAACCTAAGTGACACTGGCAAAACAAGTCCCACACACCACCATGAGACCAATCGTACAAAGGTGATATGCATTAGCGGGCATCTAGAACCATGTTGGTGAGGCAGTGGAGAGAAGGTGGCAGTACAATTGCAAATAGTATCTGACAGAACTGAGTATTACTAAAGTGGGGTGAGAGTCAAGGGAGTGCAACTCGGAGGTGAAGAAGAACAAACAGAATTGCCATGAAATATAAAATCTGCTATCCAACAAGAACAGAGACATTGCAGCCAATAAGCAATTCATTAGGGAGACTATTTAATTCAACTACTCACCGTGCCAGATAAATGGGAAAAGTAAGCCAACGGTGTTAAGCAAGAAATAAGTAGAACCTGTTAGCAGTAATGGCTATTTGTAATGTTGCGAGCAGACAGGTCAACATTAGATAATAACGATTCAATTTCACAGAATCAACTTCTCACACCTAAGCACAGCCATAAAGGAGTCCTGTCAGTCAAACAAAATAAGGTGCCTGCCGCAAAGTGCCCAATTACCACCTACTGCTTTGCTACATACATTAGCAGTGGGCTAATGGGACTTAGTGGAACTGCATTTAAGCTGTTTTAATACCATTTTATCGCTATGTAAAATTAGATAGAATTAGTTTCTAAATAAAAATAACAGCGAAACTGTAATACTTTGGGGGGGATGGGGTGAGTTGTAAGAAAGCTGGCTATAGGATAGCTGTATCTATCCATGTATGTACATCTACATAAACGGTAGACTACAGTTAAACTTAGGATGTATGACAGCTTGAATCAAAAAGAAAAAGTTCTCTTATTATACTGTTAACACAGTAAAGCAAGGAACTGAGGGTAACAGAACACAGAGTGATTAGAGCTACCACCTTGTAACAACCTGGCTTCAAATACCTGCTTTTGCTTTAGTTCCCCCAAGTACTTCTATCCTAAATTTGTCTAGTAAAAATTACCTAGTTGGCATATGGGAAAGTCGCTGTAATTAGCTTATTATGTAACAATAACTTCATGTCACTTTGGAGAAAATAAATAATACTACAAGAGCAGAGAGAAGGACGCACTTGCTGACTTCCTTGTACTGGGCGATCTCCTCGATGTAGAGCAGGTCGTGCAGTCGGGCTTGGTAGTTCTCTTTGGTGAGGGTACGGTCCAGTACGGACTGTGTGAAGAGCTGGTCGGCTGACAGGGGAATCTGGTATCGTGCCAGCAGGCTACGCTCCAACTCTAAGCATTCACTGGGCCCAAATTCCACAATGGTCTTGCAGGATGAGTCCCAGCGCTTGGCACTCATCTGAAGCTGCTGTCGTGCCTGCATCAGGTGTTCCAAGTCTAGAGGGGGAGAAAAACATGCAATCCATTATTAAGAAAATTAATTCATTAAAGTAAACTGAAAGCAGAATGTAGGATCCAGTTCCTGGCCATGCCACTATATCCTTGAGAAAGGACACAGAGTTGTTTCATTAAAAATCTCCCAATTTGTAATTCAGTATAGTTGTACGTATACAGTTTATCATAAAACGTGTCAGCTGAACATCTACATAACTGAATAAATATAAAAAAAGACAAAAAGGAAAATAAAAAATGCAACTGGGGGGGGGGGGGTCGCCTCAAGATATGATTGTCTGACTTATAAGCTTTGACATGAACATTGTACAGGTGAAATGTCTGTTGTCTTCAAGTATAATTTGCTCCTGAATGGATGTGTGTTTATATATACATGAGTGAGCATACATAAGTGGTGGTACCTTAAACCCTAAGTGTTTGCAGTCTTCAGAATTAAGGTTGTTTTGAAAATGTGCACCCTGACTCTCTGAGGTCTTCTTATTATTTGTTGTGAGTGACCTCCAAGGACACACCTAGTTTAATGTTGGTGCCGTAAACCTGTTCCTGTTCGCAGTTACTATGGCCACACATTCATTTTAAGTTGTACTTGGTGATTCTCATGTGCAATCTTGTGATCTCATCTCAATTTATCTAGTGCACGTATATTACATTGCTGTACAATATAAATTAATATTATTCATTGTAACATCACTAACCATTTTGATGGGTTTTGGTGTTGCTTGAGCAGACATAGAGGTAACTGTGGGTCCATAAACACTTAAAAAAAAATTTCCATTGCAATAAATGGTAATTATGTGTCTGACTTATGAGATTTCACCTTATGAGCCAATTGCCAGGAATAAATTAGGCTCTTAAGGGATGCCTGTATACCCTTCCCTCACAACACAGTTCTGTCTAATGAAAACGACTACAACAGCTTATGAAAATATATTCATATTCACTTTTTGTGCCTGGGAACTGAATGGTAATTAGCCCACTTAACATTAAGAATTCGCCTAACACAGCGATTTCACGGAACAAAATGCGTAACTGCATTATGTGAGGGAAGGATACATATAGAAAGTCTTTACTGTACCTGCTGCAAAGCAGGACATTAAGAGAATGTGTGTCTTTAATATTGAACTGTTGGGCCAGGTTTACCCCTGCCAAACTACCTCATTTAGTTTCTTTTCAGCATTTAACTACCTACCTTCTGGGCCAATTTAAGATTTCAGTGTCAGTTACTGTACAGTTTAAGGTGAAAATCCTGTTGAGGACTACAAAAGTAGTTCTTGCTGCATTATGTGAAGTAGTAAAATCAGTACTGTTAAGCACCCGTGTCATCCTGTTTCATCACTGCAGCCGCACCCCTCAGCCCAATGGGCCCACCTGCCTTAAACTGCTTTAATGAGAAAAATACAGAGCATTAGGGTTTGGAGCACTTTGGGGTGCTACAACTGAAGTGACAGGAATGGACCCTGCAGGTTGCAACCCCAGGCCAGCAGCCCAGCTCCCATGTAACAGACCCTTTCACTCAGCATAACAGGCGACACACAGCTCACACATCCCTCCACAGTGCATCCCCTCAGCCCAGGTGCTATAATAAGATCACGCTACTAGAGGCAGAAAAAGTCATCAACCATAAAGCTCTGAAAAGACATACCCTCTATTGAAGCGGCATCCACCATGACTCTCTGCATCAGCACCGGCTCAGAGCCAAAGTCAAAGACTATGGTCTGCCGGAAGGTGCCAAAGATCTCCGTGCTGAAGCCCACCTCCACCTTGTACACACAGTGGTCTATGCCATTCTGAGCCAGGCCATCCCCAGTCCATTCCTGGCAGCTCTCAGCCACCTCCTGGCGGACCTGGGTGGAAGAGTCGCCCGCCAGCACAGCCGTAATGGAGAAATGGGGTCTATGGGCATCATAGAGGAGGGCGATACGATATAGCATCCGGGCAGGCTGGGAAAGCGAGGGAGTGGAGGTGAAAAATTAATGTCTTTCAGATCTTCTCTTCTCACCAATGGAATCCAATAATGAAATAAAGACTAAAAACAGAACCTCACTTGCAAAAATTGTGCAACAACAAAATAATAAACCTTGACAGCAACGGCAGAAGTAGAACAAACTTAAGAGCCAAATGAGGAAGGCAAGTTAAGAGTCCAGTAAGTCATGCTGGAAAATGCCTTACCTTACAGAAGAGGGAGAATGTCCAGGAGTGGGAAGATTTCTTGGTGGTGACAGTTACCGAAAGACCCGAACTGTGTTCCACTGTCACGCCATCCAGGTACTCACTTAACTATTGAGAAATAAAAACAATTAGTGTGTCATTTTCCTTATTCAAATGTGGTTAACAAATTTCTTAGAGCTGACCTGAGAATACATTAGAACTCACAGAACCTGAGATGCAAGCATCAATTTTAAATAAATAAATAAAAATTAAAATTAAAATTTAAAAAACTAATGCCAGCTTTGATCTGGAGGAAGAACCATTACACGGCAAGGGAGAAAACAGGATTTCTTAACACTTAGGCTCTGCACCAATACTCTGAGCAGGTAGGCTGTCAAACATACAGACTGTTGGACCTACCACTTTCTCGGGAGTCAGAGAGTTCATCCACTTCTCAATAAGTGCCTCCATGTAGTTCTCTGTGAAGTGGCGGCTTTCTTGCTGCTGCTTGAGGCGGATGAGGCGGGAGGCATAGCGCTTCTGCCACTCTGTTAGCTCTTCCTGCGAGTGGGCCGAAGTGCACTGGGCGCCATACCTGCAGAGCCCCTGCTCCAGAAACCTGTCAGGTATACATACACCATGGGAGCTCTCAGCGTTCAATTCATTTTATTGTAAAATATTTCTTTAGAATATTGTGCAAACATTTATTTTGTTGAAAAATGACAAGGAAAGCAGAAGGTAGACTTCTATTTTCCAGTTTAGACAGTGAAAATTTAATTGTCTTATATACTGTTTAGCTATTCAAAAAAGGTTTTTTTTCCAGCCAGTGCTTCCAGGAGTTGCATTACCGTTTGCAAAGGGTGTACTCCTCGCTGCTGGTCACTCCTCGGGGTGGGGGGCGGAACAACCAACCATCCTGCGTATCTACTGTGAAAAGCGACTCAGAGTTAACTTGTCTACTTATACATACATGACTATGCTAGCTGCATTCCTTTTTAAAAAGGCATTAACCCAGCTTGAAAACCTCTCAAGTGACCAGGAGCGTGAAAGGTTCAAAAACTCATTTCAAAGTTCAGCACCTAGGAAATACTAGCAACCTCAGGGAGAAGAAAAGGAAAAACTTTGGGTAAAGAGTGTTGTTTGTTAACTATTATGCCACCTACCCGCCTTTGGCCTTCCCTCAGGGCTTCTCCAACAGCCTTTTTATATAAAAACACGTGGGATGGCAGGTAGGCGAGATATGCTGGCTGCCATAAAAAACACTGAGGGTGATCCATTTTCATCAGGTTCTGGGAGAGATAATGTAGCAGTGCAAGAGATGCAAAGCACTCACCTTCATCATTGTCTTCGCTGTTAACAGAGGCCATCTTGCTCAAAGTCTGCAAAGACAGAAGAATGAATGACAACAGAATGATATTTTAAAAATATGTAGAGTGCACATTTTTTTCTAAACCAATGGGCATTTTTATTCTGATGTAAAGCGATACATCTACATCAGAAGAGAAATCTGCAACATATTACAGAGCCTACAAATCTGGTTAAGCCAAATATTAGCAGCTAAAATAAATCTAAAAATACTGATAATGCAAACTTGGTATTACATATAAAGTATAACAATGACGTGTATTTCAACTTTAAATGTACAATGAATCAAATGTTTGTGAGTGAAATTTTCATCACAGTGAACACCATTATTGCAGGGTTTGCCCATTAATACAAGTATGAGCGTGTGGGCTGACTTTCTTGCTAAAAACAGAAATATACGATAGACAAGACTCCAAACCTGTGTACACTATCCTGAGAAAGTCATTAAACAACACCTAATTGTGTAACAAAAAACATTCAAGTACAGTAACACTATACAAACATGGTCATGTAACATAAGTATTCCAAGTCTTAAAAAAATAATAATACAGCAAAAAATTAAAATTCCACCAAGGTAAAACTATATGGTCATAATATAGGCAAATGGGTTGTAAATACATCAGGAGGCAAGTCAAGAATAATTTAGCATAATACAGAAGTGTATAAATGACTTACTTCAATTTCTGAGAGAAGCACTTTCAGTCTAGACAAATCCTTTGTAACAATTCCATTCTAAACACAAAAAAAAACAAAAGAAATTTAATACTGACAATGGATCATTTAAATAGTACTCCTTAAATCAAGTGAAATGTAATAATTTTGGTAATTACAATAATTGAAGTGCTGCCACACTATCTTCTTGATGTTACAAGATTGTAAATAGATAACTAAGAGTAATTCACTGAAATGCTGCCCATGTATATACTTTAAAGTGTATTAACAGACAACCTCTACGAGGTTCCATGAGATTACCTTTTTGGTAAACAAAGTGAAAATTAAAATCTGTCATTTCAAATTATCCTAAAATAAGTCACACTTTGCACGTGACCTTAACATTTAGTTTTGAAGTGTGAAATATGGAAACTTGTTTAGTACAGTGCAGGTAACAAGAGAACTAGTGAGTCACAGGAGGGTTCGACCCTCACATTCTGAAGTTCTGAATAACTATCCAAGTTCTACGTAAAGCAAAAATGAATGGGACTGCAGCACTTGGGTTTTTATTTTTACTCCACACTTAAAGCATCACTCATCACAGCACAACCCACTTCAGCAACTGAGAAAAACAAATTCTTATCAAGCACGATTTTGCCAACGGAGTGGACGTCAGATTAAAGATCTGTGACAAAGCAGTAGTTTTCGCTGGAAACATCCTGTTCTCAAACAACAGCTGGTTCAACTGGATTCCCAGAAAAAATAGGAGGGGAGGAGGCCGGCAAAGTAAACAGACTGAAAGTTTACCAGAGGTTCCCCGAAGAGTGACTTGGAAAGAATACTGGACACTTCCTGCAGGCTGCCGTCCAGAAGCATGCTGCGCAGGCCGGCCTGAAACGACCCATCTCCCCTGGCCAATTCCTCAGCCAGAACTGGGGGGGGGAGGGGGGGAGGGAGGGGGAGGGAGAGAGAGAGAGAGAGAGAGAGAGAGAGAGAGAGAGAGAGAGCGCGCACAGGAAACTTAACTTACTACCTTTATGGATAATAATACAAAAAACCAAAGAATTACAAAACAAACTTTATTTACAGGGTCTGCTCAGCAGTGATTCTCTTTCAAAATATAACAGTTTATTTAGATGCCGAAACAAATAAGCATAAGGTAGAAAATGGAGCAGACAGAGGTTTTAAACCAAGATGACTGCTGCCCCTGCAAACTCCAGCACAAACTCTTAGCTCCTTCTGGTCCACTTATATTTCAAAAGGTCTTCTCAGTTACAAGTTGACTTACCATGTTTACAGTCTTCGTCTGCTTGATCATACTTTCTCTGTTGGTACAAATATGCAACAAGGTTATCCAACGCAATCAGAAAATCCAGCTCTCTCTCTCTCACACACACACACACACACACACACACACACACACACAATGATAAAACTTTGAAAAAAGAGATTAAGTTCAGAAGCCTTCTGGCAGGCCTTCTCACCCCATAGCATGCAGGTGGGACACCATCTCAGGGAAAATTTCCAATAATTTGGAGCTGCAGCCTTCCATACAGAAACCCTTATTGTGCACAAATTAAACTTAAAAGGGAAACGTTAGCTATGCTGCCCCCAGCGTCTGTGCTACAACATGGTCATTATGTAGAAATGAGGATAGCACACTGGTGGCAACTTGGCAACATAACATCTGCAGTTATATAATAATAAGAAGTTTACTGAGCTCTTTCTAGCCAGCCAATTTGTAGCTGGGGAGCCATGTGCATCCCCTGGTGGATGCAATGCAGTGGAGCGCAGGGCAGGAGGCTTTAGGCTGACTCCGACGTTGCTGGTCTGTGCTGTTTGTGTTCATACAAGCTGCACAGTAGCCAGCATGGGGTCACGTGTCAGACTAACATCTCATACGAACCATCAGCTGAATTGCTTTGAGTCAGCGAAAAGGAGGTACCCCTTCTGTGGTTCTAAATATTAGGACATAACTAGCTGTCAATGAGTGTTCATCAAGTAAAAACAGTAGATACTAAGATAGTAGATCTAACCTTACGTGGAAACACATAACAGATTTTACTTTCTCGTTATATATTCAACCAAATCTAAGTCAACATGCAAGAGCCGTATAAAAAATGAATGTTTATCAGACTAGTATTAAAACCAATTGTTGCTAATGAAGTGCACCCCACTATTTGACCATCAAAAAAAACTTCCATCAGTATGCAGGTTTCTGTTAACATACCAAGGACAGGAGAGATCTATAACAATCTCAGAGAAGTTGCTCCTGCTTATCAGCCTGGGAAGGGTTTTTAATGCCATTTCCAAACAATATTGAGTCCATCATTCTGCAGTAAGAAAGATCAAATGGAGCACCCTGAAGAGAGGTGCCAATCTACCCGAGATCAGATTATGTGACGCACAGAGAAGCTGAGAATCCAAAACCTACACCCAGAGATTGATATGCCTCTGTCAACATGGTAAATGTTAAAGTTCATGACTACACCAGTATAAAAACACTAAACAAGTATGGTTTCATTATTAGGTGGTCATAAGAAAACCTCTTCTTTCCAAAAAGAACAATGCAGCATGACTCACGTTTGTAAAACTGCACCCGAATGAAGTGCAAAACTTCTGGAAAACTCTCTCCTGAACACACAAGACCAAAGTGAAGCTGTTTGACCATTACACACCATGTCTGGCAAACCCAAGCAACGTACAACACCCACAAGAAGCTCACTACAACAATCAAACATAGTGAAGCAGTGATGATCTGGGGCTATTTGGTAACATAAACTGGACACAGCACAATCAAATCTACCATAAATTCCTCCTTATACCAGCATATTCCAGAGGAAAATATGAAATCATCTGTGAAGGCTGAAGCTTGGCCAAAAATTGCTCATGCAACAGGATAATGATCCTAGGCACACCACCAAATCTACAACTCATTGAGCGGAAAAAGAAAATCAGGTTTTTTAAAAGTCCAAACCTCAAACCCACTGAGATGTTGTTCAGAGACTTTTCGAGAACAGCACTTAAACTAGTGACCTCAAACAGCCATGGGCTGAAGCAGTTTTGTATGAAGGTGTGGACCAAAGTTTCTATAATGTGATGTAAAGGACAAACAAAAACTGATCACAAGTTACCACTGGAGGTTCTACAAATTAATGAACCATGGGGTCCACAGACTTAAACTTGACTTTTAAAAGATTTTTTGACTGAATAAATAGAAGTAAACACAAAGTAAAATGTGTAAATAAAAACACATGCATTACACGTGAACTAGATTTATCTTCTTTTAGGACTTTTTGAGGACAGAGTGAGGATTACTTGCATATGTTCGAATATGTAAAACCAGAGAACCAAGAGGGTGTACTTGTCCTTCAGTAAACCAGGAGACTCAAAATGGGGTATGCTAGTTTTTGTTCCAACTCATTTCCTTCCTTAAACTAGTCCAATTAAGCAATTATTCAGCCACATTTCTTGAGTGACAGTAAAGCTATAACTGTTAACATGGTTGGAAAAAAAAAGAGGGCAAGTTTCTCTATTAAAAAATTCTGATAATTCTGGTTTTTGCACACATTATATGCACCACTTTAACTTCAGATTTATTGCACATCTTCACAGCCATTACCACAAAGTACTGACTTGATCATTTTTTTAATTTCTGAAGAAACTTTTATTCATAATATTCAGATATATTGAGGAAGCATTTTCTTTCTTGCTGTTATTTAACAGCCCTGCTTGCCCATAACTCTCAGCAGCCCATGTGAGACAGACGCCTGCCACAGGCCCGGTGACAGAAGATGAGTCATGTGTGCGCGGTGGGGGGAGTGCAGTCTCACCAGCTGCAGCAGGGCGGCGATGCGGAGCAACAGGGCCCGGCTGCGGAGAGGCGCTGTGGGGGGACTAGGGGGCCGCAGCCGGAGCACAAGCAGTGCTTCCGTGCTGTGGCTCACTGCTGCCTCGTACTCCTGCCTTACCAGCGACAAGCAGGCTTCTTCACATGACCTCTCTGGCCTCCTGTCCGCCATGTCTCAGGGACAGAATCTCTGACAGGGAGAGAAATGCGCAAATATGTCAGCTAAAGCAATGACTGAACTGCCATCCTGAATGGCAGTGGGCATCAGCTGGACTGAATTCTAAAGCAGACAACTTCGATGGCACACTGAGGGCCTAGATATGTGGAGAGATGTTAATGTAGCCTTTATTTCAATGGATGCAACATCCAGAACATTCTGCAGTTTTAAAGAAAGCCAGAGTTATCAACTTGAACCAGATGCATATTGTCCCTTCAGTTCACTGCTTTGCATTGTAGCATGGTGTTATTTACAAACTTGAAAGGGCATAAAGAACTTGCAGCATGTGCCTTCAAAAGCTGTTTCAGACCAAGCTGTTTTTATATTCAAACATGTTGACGAGACATAGGAATTGAAAGCTTGATCCTGCTGTAAATATGTATACATTTCTTGGAATTTCCTTTGATAGATCAACCGTTACCTATTAAAGGTTTTATTGTTCAAGGAAAAATTATCCAGTCCCTTTATCGTTAGACACCTAAAAACCACTGCATGAGTCATGTTCTGCACAAAGCAAAAACAAGAAAGACAAAAGGATGATCAACAGATTCTGGCTCAAATCAGTTAAATGTCATAAAACAATGCATATTCTGAGCACACAAAAATACCAAAATGGATGCAATTTTGCAATAAAAAAGTTCAATGAGTGAAGACAGTCAGGTGGGATGATGGCTAACTTCTTTTACAGAAGGAACACCTAAAAATTACTAATAAAGTCATTTGGTGGTAGGTGAAATACAGCTGTGAGTCCTCACCTTGTGCCAGCCATGTGCTGGGAGCAGAAGGTATTGCTGTCCAAAACTCCACACCTCCTATGCAAAATCATCAGTCACTGGACCAGTGTAATTAGAGCAGGTAGCTCAAAATCATACTGTCAGAGTCCTCTGCATGTAAATATTCCTGTACCCCTCCTCTCCAAAGCATAGCACTCAGGTCAAAGTGTGGTCAGATTTCAACCTGTGGGGCTGGTGTATTCAGACCTACTGCCAGCACAATATGGACAAATGGACAAAGGCTCGATGAAGTAAAGCAGGAATTTCAATTTTGTTTCCCATGTGGAAACTCTCACTGCAACCTAAAATAACACAAGAAACAAACTGACTACAGACCTCTACTGTGACTGCAACAAACATAAAACACTACTGCTAGATGGTGTCAATCATATTTTTTCACAACTCCAGATTAATGAGTTTCTGGAATGAAGTTTTTGCTCTGTTTGAGGGTTTTCCTCCCATTTTCCTCCCATGTGAAGGTCACAGGTAGCATAGTGTTTAGACCTGTCACCTAGCACATGAAAGACCCAAGTCTGAATCCCTCCTCCTGCTGTAGTCCTCTTGAGCAAAGTCCTAAATTTGTCTGAAAAGAGCTGGCCTCCCCATCACTACGTACCCTACCTTACACTATAGCTTTCCAGAATAGGCTTCAGATCAGTAAATCTGCCTGGACAAGCACTTGCTGAAAATGGGTAAGTGGATAAGTGGAAAGGACTACAAAGGAACACCAGTAACATCCCAGACTGTGAACCAGCAAAAATCTCATATGCAATTCTTTTTTTTTCTGTTTAACTACACAGTCTGTCTACACCTAAATGGGAACATTACTTAAACTACAATAAGAACTGAAGACATTTCTATGTCTAAGTTTCCTTATTTGGGGTAATTCCAAGCTCAAATCAACAACATACCCTGAAAATTAAAGCGTACAATTTTGTATTACACTCTAGACCTATAATTTGGCCAAAAGTGAACATCTGCCAAAATTTCAATGGCCAGAAAGTCTGCACCGTAAACTTATCAACTAACAGGGAATTAAAACAAAAGCCAATATAAAAAAAATAGCAAATGAAAACAGACCAGCAATATAATCTGTTATAAACACTATTGTCGATTATATGTTCTGCAAAGTATTATAATGTGTGAGGTATCCACAAGTAGGAGTGGAAGGACACGGTTGCAAAAGACAACACAAGAATTATGGCTTTATATCAACACAACAACCTCAACATGGATACACATTACACACGGAAAACATTTAATGCAACACACAGGAATCAGGACGAGGAGAAACAATCACACAATTACAACCACTACCTCACGATCAATAGTTTATCTACAGTGATAGCTAGCAAAAAACTAAAGTATCAGCACAACACCAGCTCTGCTTATGTCACTGGCCCATAATCTCCTCGGTCCATTTTTAACTGTGCATCAAGAAGACCTGGTAAAAGTTTCCATTCAACTAGGTAACCACTTTAAAACAATAATAACAAGAAAAAAATATAGTCTACTACACCAGTCATAACAAGCTAATGGTAAGGCCTATCTGACAGGATCATGCCATAAAAGGTAATTTGTAGACTGCGATAAAAATATAAACAGTCTATCTTTGGATTCCAGGTCAGTTAATAATAGACGTCTCATGTCCATTTCAGCACTTCTCCTTGTCCATCACATTGGAAGAGGGGAAAAAACAATATATATATATATATATATATATATATATATATATATATATATATATATAAAAAAATAAATAAATAAATAAATAAAAACACAAGAGTGAAAACACGGTCCAAGTGACAGAGAACTAGTGTTCAGTGATGATGACTCCCAATACGGACTGTCAGTGAGGTTCACTGCAGCAACAGAGTTGCAGGTAAATGTGATCGTGTGAGATTTTAAAGTATCAAAGTGAACACACCTGCAGACAACTGGACTCCTACTTCACACCACTTACTCAGTGGACACAGAACATAAACAGGAACCAGTGAGACTACTGAACACCGCTGAAACACCATCCGGATGAGTGAGGCTGCAGTGGTGTATATCCACACTCACACAGAGGTGCACACACACCTTGCAGCAGTGACTGGTCTGTGTGCGCGCGCGCGCGCGTGTGTGTGTATGTGTGTCCACGCACTGCCAGTGTTGCAGTGTATCTCCCTGCTAAGCTAGGAAACTGGTCCCACATCCTGCAGAGTCGCTGCGCAGCCGCATTCGCTCCCAAACTCCAGCCGGCCTGCCGAGCCGCGTCTCGCCGAGCTTCGCGGGCCATGGGGAGACCTACGAGGAGGAGCGGGAGGATTGCGAGGTGCGGCTCAGTGTCGAACGCAGGCCGAGCTCGGCTCCCCACCACCGGACGGACGGACAGGGCAGCTCCGCCGGCGGGACGCGGGCCTGCTCTGCACCTCCCTCGGTTACTGCGAACACTGCGTGTCAGCGAACCGCCGCCGCTCGGGCACGCAGTCTCCGGCGCAAAGTTGCGAACGGACACCAAAGTGAGCCGGACGCGGAGGAGGAAGCCCACCGGGACAGAGTGGAAAGGGGAAGTCTGCTCGTACCTACCTTCACTTTCTACGCCATCTTGGATCCACTTGTCAGGGGCCGCAAAGCATCCTGGTACACGGACTCGCGCACCCCGGGGAGACGCTGAACTGCTGTCCTCGCTGCCTCAAAACATGTCTAAATACCAGCTTTACAGTTATCACACGCGGTTCCAGCTGAAAACTTCCCTTTAGTTGTACTTCAATATAAACAATATATGCCACAGTTGGTTATTTATCAGGGCAATAATGTAATTGCTGCTAAGAGATCTAACACTATCAAACGTTTATTTTAAAGCACTACAGTACACGATCAGCTGCATCTAAATTATAAGCGACCCACCTCAAACTTCCTCGAGTCGCCAGAAAGTCCACTGTAATTCTTTTCAACAGGACTTTAAGTGATTATTATAGTGAAAGAATAAGAAAGGACACGCGTGGGCATTGCACTTAAGTCCTAAACTTTATAACAGTTACTTTGTTCTATCAACACCGAATGGATGACTGGAATGAAAACAGACCACTGATGTGCGGAGACTTCCCGGCTCCACTTTCCTAGCATTGCTAACGGTTGTGCTAAATATTTAAAAGTTCAACTTTAATATACTGTTTCATCAATATTCAATGAAGAATTACATTGTAGTTTGCAATATCTTTCTTTCAGTAACAGTATTAACTACATTAACTTAGAGATGACCTGCTGCTGAAATATCCCCTTACAACAAATAAAAGACTGAGTAAAAAACCAGCACATGCAGCAACGCCTGAAGATCGGGCAGAACGTTGCTGCTGAAAAAGCCCGGCCTGTTGAGACACTTGTTCTATGAGTTTGATCAAAAGCCAGAGCCCAAATTTGTGCAGTCGCATACCCCGTACCTTCCTTTCTCATAACTTCTTTAGAATTCATTTCAGCGTGTACACCTCATTTCCTTTCTTTGCACATTAAAAGTCACAATGTAGGTTGTGTACAATGACACTTGAGAAACTGACTCATGTCATCCTTCCTCTGAAATTGAAACTAGTTCCTGGTGAAAGACAATTCTGACCGGTAAAGTTCACTGTGCAGTACAGCACAAGGACAGACAGATAAACTTGATAGGACTTCCAAGCTGCAGATGGATGACACTTCCTGTATATTTGAGGAATGACATCATTGATTCAAATCAGCAGCATATTGAAATATATCAGACAGGCACCTTAGATTTTGCAACTTTCAGATGAGCAGAATATATACTTGTTCAGCAATGTAATTAACCAAAACACCAGGCAATTCATCTTGCATTCAAATAATCACAGATATGAAGAGGTGTGATACCCAGGTAACATTTAAACATCTGCAACAACATTTAGTAATAACTTTGTTTAATACAAGACACTGTAACATTGTGAAGACACAGAAGACAGATACACCATCTGTAATCAAATGTCTTTCCCCACTGTAGAAGATGCCAAAGAAAACATAACTCAGGAAATGTATCTAAATGGACATTCTATGTTTAACCTGCAAAAGGACTGTTGCAACATTCCTGAATCGTTGGAATAAAAAAAAAAAAGATTACAAAAGAATGCTTTCTACTGCAAAATCAGCATTTGTAAATAACATTTATTCAAGATGAAGTTTAGATGTGAGGACAGCTTTTAAGTTTGATGTTCATTATCCATGACAGGATGGTTCAGAGTTGATTCTCTAAATACAATAACGATACAAGAATTTTTCAACAGAGCTCACATAATCTCCTCAAATTCACTACTGAAGATTATGAATCATCTCCTCTTTGGCAATCAGGTGAGTGGTTTTGTTCACCAGCGCCATAAGCGAGTTCAGTTTATGTGACCAGTCATTCAGAAGGTCGTTGGGGTCCTTCGGTCTCTGGAAGTTGATGATGCCGGCCAGCCTGTCCACCTTGGCGTAAATGGTCTTGTTCACGACCAAGTTTGAGAGAAATTCCTCAGACTCCTACAGTGGCAAGAAAGACAGGCTCATCAAAATGAAGTAATGTGCATTAATACCCTCACCTCAGTCATAATGTGAAAGCCTTAAATAAGCTGTAGACAAAGCTAAACACACTGCCCTTAAGGTAACAAAAACAGAAGTACTCTGGCGTTAGTATGAATGGCTTTACTGAAGTTCTCCAAGAGATCTGCTACACTTAAAGCATTAAGCCAATAATGAACAAGTTAATACAAAACCCTGTATTGTCTGTTAATCACAATGGTAATATCTGGCTGGACACAGAAACAGTTTGTTTAAAAAAAATATATTAAAATTTGCTTACGTCAACTGAGAGATCAAGAAGTCCTGCCATCCTTTTCATTGTGATCCTTGTGTAATATTTTGCCATTATTCTTATGTTCTGGAAAAAACAAAAACAGGACAGCAATATGATGTGTACGTTGTTAATACAAATGTACTGCAAATAACCCCACACAGTGCATTGACCATGGCAACTTGAAAAACTGTAATTTGTGTCTGACTCACATGTTCTACCACTCTGTTTTTGAGATCTTTCCACCTCTTCTCCCCCTCCTCAGTGTAGGCAAAAACATCTGTAGCAGGGCTGTCTGGTGAGCCCTCCCTTAGCTCCTTCCCATAATCCTCCACCAAAGAGGCCCATCGCATTAATTCCATGGTTGTGAACTGCTTTAGGAGGGCCCTGTCAGATAAGGATAGGAGCACATGTTAAACCAGTACAAGGCTTTTTATGTCATTTCATTTTTTAAATAACCATTTAAAGGTTATACTGCACCCTGGCTCTTTTTTATGCATCACTGCTTAGAAATGAGTGGCTTTTGACTGAATTACATGCATCATCATAGATGTCCTGGTTTACTTTACTTAAGGATAAGGTCATTGCACCAGTATTTTCTTTGAAAGCCCTTAAGGAACAGCTTTTCTAAAGAATACCCAGATCAGAAACTTTTATCCTCAAGTAGCAAAGTTTTACCATGTGTGCAACCAAAAAGGAGATTCCAAAAAAGCCCCTACCTGTACTTAGGGATTTCCTCCAATTTCTTATCAGCATTGATACGATGAACCAAGTCAGACTGCTCATTGTCATAGGGAGCGAGGATGACATACAGAACCACACTCTTTAGGGTCTGGAATGCAGTAGACAATTTTAAAAATTCATTTCTATTGTAACAAGCCAAACGAGAGATGAGAGCAGGGTAATTTTCTGTTTATTCCTTAAAGTCCATAATAAAACATTAAGATGGGCTGAATCCGCGTCTTATGAAATCATGCAAAAATTAAAGAAAGAAATGAGAAATCAAGGCTATTCAGGAAACAACTATGATTACTAGGAAAAACAGTAAAAAAGCTATATTTCTTTTCTTGTTCAGGGTTAAAAGAAATGAACCAGCTACATATATAAACAAAAAAACTGAACTTTGTGCTTTGTAGAAAAACTCTTCTAATCTACAACAAAAATCACCCTGTAGTTCTGTGTGATTCCCTTTCAAACCCAAGCTCCAGAACAGGCATTCACAGTTAGCAACATATAGAAAATTATTAAAACAATATCAAAAGAAATGGAGGCAAAAGGAAATGTAGTAAAACATACTGAAGATAATGACATTGTGTTTCCATAAAGTCCTTCTCACTCCCCACTGTTGTCCAGCTCATCCCATAAACATGTGTAACATTTCTCATCTTATTGATCATGAACACTCAAGAAAATCAGAGAGGTGGCTGTAAACTATCGTCCTAAACACCACTGAAGGCATCTGAATCTAGTACATCATGTACTCCTATTTTGTTTGAGTGTGTTTTACTACCAACTGTCAACCACAGAAACACATCTGCTGTCCCTGCAGATTTTTTGTTGCAATCATCACTTGAACTTCATCTTTTCAAATGCATGTGAACAAAGTGGAAGAATCCATGCTACCTGCTGCCACTTGCTGCTGTCTTCCAGGATGCAGGGTGTGTCATAGATTGCGCGGTAATGCTTGCAGATGGACAGGTAGGAGCCCTCATGCTGATCCACCTGGATCATCAAGTTGTAGTACTTCAGTTTGGATTCCTGCAACACAAAAGTATTTCACACTATGACTGCAATGCAGAATGCAATTTGAAACATTAAACTCTAGATAATTAAAAGTAAATGAGTGCATTTGTTGGGTAAATAAATGTGGGTGGATAATTGTACTGAAGGACAAAGCATAAAAGCAGAAAACAATTACGAGCACCTAAAAAAAGTGTTTGAGGGGGAAAAACAGGATATGTTATTGTTTAGACAATTTCCCAAAATTTAATTATAAAAAGTAATATAAAACAGAAACCAAAAACCTATCCCATCTAAACTGACATTTGCAAAAATCTGAAATGCAAAATGTATGGCATTGGTACAACTGTCATCCTTTATTTAAGGGATTTTACTGAATAGTTCCCATAAATGTACTAATCTGAATAAATATTTAATAGTAATTTATCTTTGATTTAAATCTAAATAAATTCTTTAGATCCTAGCCGCTCATCTGTATTTTTGCATTTTCTCTTGCCCTGCACACAAAGTTGTGCCTAAATGTTTAGTATTAAAAGTCGAGGAGACTTGTGCTGAGAAAAGTATCACATTAAACTACTTCAGTAAATATTAAACTTGATTTATACATCTATGTTAAAAATATTATTAGAAAACAATTCAGAATAATCATCCCAAAAGACAGGGAAAAAAATTTATTTCAGGAAAGGCTTTTCTTTTGAAGATAAACCTTCATGATGCAGTAGCCAAAAAAAAGTAGTAGCTGAGGGATGTTGCACTTCTAGTACTGTAGGGTGTGGCAACTACCAGCTGACCTCTGGACTAGGATTCTGACTGAACTTCTCACTCAATTCAGATCACACTGTGAATGAGCCAGCTGAGAATTTATTATAATTTTTTCAGTCACATTAAACCAATAAAGTTTTAAAAAGATGCATGTGTACCTCTGCTTGCAAAACAACTTCCCTGTTTTCTCATTTGTGAAACTAATAAGAATACGTTATATTTATGAAGTTTAGGTTTATCAGTCATTTTCTACTAATTTCATTTAAGGCCCAAGAATAGTCTAAACAGTAATTGCTTAATTAAACACTGAAAATTAATAATTTAAGGGGGTGAAATTAAAAACATTTTGACTTAACCAAGGCATAGATTGAGCTTGTCTGACACGAACTCTATAAATTTTTGTCCTATTATTGCAGTCATGCAATATTTTCCGTCATCTTCCATCATCTGCAGAGTCCAAGATCGCTTCCTTAAATTAACTTATGGCTATTTGATCTTTAAAACAAATCATCTCTGCCATCTGTCCAGCAAAAGCAACTTTAGATCGCTTGACTCAGAATGTAAACAAATAAATCTTAAGTTTTTTTAATTCAATCTTTTCCAACGATAACTGGCAGCTCCTAAACCCTGTAGCAACTTCTGACAGCTGTTTTCCTGCAGAAAAGTCACACTATTTGAGTACCACACATCTAACTGTGAGCATGTATTGTATATTCCTGATTTAACTGTAAAGTGTAGTATATTTAAACACAGAAATTCTGTTATTGTACATATGAAGTTTTAATGCTGTTACCAAAATACCTTATTTTAATGCAGCCGAACTCTGGACTTTAAGACAAATACAACAAAGAATTCAGAATACCAAAACCAACAGCTTCTGAGTCTAATACCTGCTGCTGCCAGTGTTGTTTAATGTAGCCAAGCAAAGATTCAATTAAAAGAGGAGTAGATGACAAACATACAGATTTTCTTCTTTCAGTGTCTAAAATAACCTGGGGAAGTCACGCTTTTAAAGTTTACTTTCCAGTTTAGACAGACACTCACCTCAGTGCCCTCCTCTTGGAAAAATTTAGTGTTGATTTTCTTGCTGATAATCTGAGTACGGATGTAGTCTTTGACAGCAATGCAAAGTCTCATCTGCTCCAGGATGAACTCCACCTTCTCCTTCTTCTCCATAGAACCATACGTCTCAACCTTTCAAAGAAGGAGTGAGTGTAAGCCAAGACACAGGAATGTCCCAACAACCAAGAAGCATATGAAATATTAAGTTTACACTCAATAACAGGCCTGGCTTGAAGAATTAAATAGTTACATAACCAAGAAACTTAACTGTGTACTTTCATTCATGTTTCTTGAAAAGAAAATTAACTTCCAAACTGCATAAATGGATTTATTTAACATGGCATTACCAAGCTTAAAGAATTTAACAAAAAATAACAATAAACGACTAGTTTAAATATATATATAATACAAATATATGCAATATTAGCACTGTAAAAGTTACGCCTGTGATGCCAGTAAACTGAAGCCATAGGGACGAATATTAGTTAAAAAAAAAAAAAAAAAAAACCCCAACAGGAAGACCAATCCAAAGAACACCCAGGTGTATGACCCCTACCTGCAGCTCTTGCAAAATTGAAGCTGCTTCTTTGACTTCTCCATTCTGTTCCTTGATATTGGCCAAGGTCTTGGTCAGTCTGGCACGCTCAATTTCCACATAGATCTGAAAGAAAATCCAATAAGTCCATTTCAGTTTAAGAGCACAAAACATCTGAGACATGCTCACATTCACCTGCAAAAAAACAACATAGAAGATATTTGCTGAACGTACCTTGCCTGCAGTGACAGTGCGCAGGGTGTCAATCAGTCGCAGTTTGATGGTCAGGTCTGTGATTTTATCTACATATGTACAGCACTCCTGCACCATTTTAGCAACTGCCTAAAAAAAGTAAAGTCATTCAAGTACATGCAAATAGATCAATACATAATTAAACAAGTGCTTATGTGTGTACTCTAAGAATACCTGTTTCAACTGACTTCTCCTTTTTGACAAGAGCATGATATTTTCATTCAGTGAATCCCAGTCTTTTGCCTCATAGCACATCTGCACAATTGCTACAAGAATTCTGGAGGTTGACACCATATCAGAAGCCTGTTACAGAAAGAACAGATCAAACCCATTGACAATAAAGACAAAGTTGAAAAGATTTTTTTTTTTTTTTTGCAAAAAGCATTACCATAAAAAGTTGTGTACACAAAGACTAATTACTAAAAAGAGAAACATGAACTGCATTTAACTGAGACATAATTTGCCTTGGTACTGCTGAAATTGTTCCTGTTCAGAGTATTCTTGGTTCTTTGGAGACATAAGGCACAATAAAGGTTTAAAATATTTTATCTGTAGAAAGTCTCTCTTCAGATGTTACCCATCAGACAACAGCTCCCTGCTCTCATCCCAACATCGATCTGCCCTCTCACAGACCCTTAGTTCTGAACAGTCACATACTAATAACCCGGACCAGACTTTATTATGGATATTTGCTGCTTCAATTCATTCTCTGGCAGAAAATTCCTGTATAAGTAACAAAGTAACTGAGTCCAACGATTATTAATGGATTATAAATGTTATTAATTTTCTGGGGCCTACAGTATGATGCTCAACCACATCAGCAATCAGTGTTTACAAAGAAAATTAAAAAAAACATCAAGGGAAAAGGTCAAAGGTAAGTAATAAAAAACACAAAAAATGAAACGGTACAGAAGAGCAATCTATCAGTACTTACCGTTCGCGTTTGTTTTTCCAAGGACAACAAATTTTCTATGGCCTCTTGCAGCCTTCCCCCCTTAGAAAGAAAAAGCACAAAATATTCAAATAAGTTGGACTTGAAATTATTATTTTCAACATTACCATCTCTCACACAAGAATCAGTAAAATGAAGCAGTGATATTCTTATGCAAAGCAATTCTAGTTCAGAAGACAGTGACTACCAAAACAGAGAACAAATATATAAGGCCAGATGTAAACAACAGGAATTCTCCACGTTAACTGGACACATTTTATTTAACCAAAATTGTGCTTTGCATCTATGTTTACAAAAAATCTAGTTACTTTACATCCCACTAAATCACTGCCCTCCAATACAGTTGTCCATTTCAGACATACATATCATATATGGAAGAACTATATATGGATCTCCTAAACCCAAGTAAACAATGTTGTTGTTGCTTACTGTAAATGTATCCCTAAAACGTAAAACCCTCATTTTTTGGCTGTCCCATACCAAACACCAAAAAAGAGTAAGCAATGCCAACAAAAATAATACGCAAAAGTTCCATGAATACAAAGACAGAAAGTAGTGCATAATCCCCTACAGTCTAAATTAAATGTCTAACTACTACATTCGCCACGGGGTTGACAAAAGAAGCGTTTTTACACCACTCTTTAGTCACTTAAGGAGCAAAAAGACGTCCGAAAATAAGTCAGCTCATTTTGCTTCACTGTGTGTAAAAAAAAAACATTCGCCTTATTGTTTGTCGTAGGTAAAATGTCTTCATATAGATGACAGCCGAGGCCTAGTGAGCCCTCTCTAACATCCACCATGACTCAGCCAGCCAGCCTCCTTCCATCCGTTCCTCTCAAAGCGACTCACTTTAGCCATCTTCTCACACTCCGGAAGACGCACGTCCACCGTGGAACTGTAGTCAATTTCCATTTTCACAATCTTTCCGTCAGACCTTTCTGATCTATCGTCTGCCATTTTAGCGAAGACTGGCGAGCAGCTCGACTCAGAAAAAGAGAATACTGTACGTCCACCACAACGAACACAAGCGGGAGCTTCGACTCCGAACAATTTTACTTCCGGGTGACAACCTACATGAGCCGGAAGTTATTAGAATAGGCCAATAAAAATCGAGCGGCTATGGTTGCCTGAATACCTGGAAGGACCCGCGAAGGACCCCGAAAGTTGACAATGAGGAGTCAGTGCTTAATGGACCCCTGCGCAAAGATAGTAATTTATTTTCAACCAAGATGTCTTTAATTGTATTTGCAAGTGATTGTTGATTTTTGGAGGTGCCTCTTTTGTCTTTATTGGATTGGACAATTTATGCAAAATGCGAAACCGATTAAATAAAATTGAAGTTTAAGACCAATATATAGTTGGAAGGATGACCTACGATAGCTAGTCCACTGCATAAAAATACAGTGCAAAATACAGAAATTCTTTATTGGTTAGTTCTTGTCATTTTATGGAAATCCGTTGACCATTGTGAGAAATCCTTCAAGACCCCACTTTAAAAGTCAATTATTAACTGCCTATGTTTAAAAAAAGTGAAATCCCATAATAAAAACACAAGTCCACTGGTTTGTGTTTCAGCTTTTTTGACATCTAATTGGTCTGAATTGTTAATATTTATTCTAGTACTCTGTAAATACTATTCTGTAATTCAGGTGTGTCTCATTTTCATTTTAGAATATTTCACCCCTCAAAAAATGGGGTTTTTCATCAAAACAGTGTTACACAGTGGCACAAAATGCTCTTAGGTGGTCTTCTTGCTGGACTTTGCTTTTATTTTCTTCCTGAATCAATTTGTCTGTATCAGACAGACAAAACACATTAAATATATTCCAAAATCTGTTTGTTATATATCTGTGAATATGTATATATACTGTACATATACATTATATAATTCACAGTAATTTCATCATTTCATCTACTCGTGTGTGTGTGTGTGTGTGTGTGTGAATGAATATTCACTGGCCACTTTATTAGGTATACCTTAGTACTAAAAGGTGGGGACCCCCCCCCATGTCCTTGACAAATTTCTGAGTGGTCTTAGTCAGTGCTCTCTGATAACTTAATGTTCCGTCAGATTTTCGGACAGTAAATTCTTTCTAGAAACTTCGCAATTCACATATTACAAAAATGCTTCACTGGCTGGAGAGGCAGGGATTGTGCAGACCACTGGAGTAAATCCACTGCCATGTTTGTGAAACCCTGCTGAGATGATGTGTGACTTGGCCCATTATCCCTCTGGAAGTTACCAATCTGAGAAAGGGTGGACTAGTCATGAAGGGATCCACCTGGTCAGCAGCAAAGTTTTGATACTTTGACGTGTTCAGATTAAGCTCGGTTAGTACTAATACACCTAAAGTGCACCAAGAAAACACCCTCCACACCATTAGACCACCACTACCGTTCTGCACCAGCCACGTGTGCCTAATAAAGTGGCCGGTCAGTGAACGTTACATCATCATATATTGACAGGATATATTAAACGCTCAGATATGTTATCTCACACCCTTTGTGTTCATTCTCTGTAAATATGAACCAGTGTGGACCAGCACGTGCAGATGTGGTCGATGGGTGGGAGCTTAAGCGTCGTGAGCGCGCGTGCCCGTGAGCGCGAGGCAGGCGCCGTTACTTCGGTCAGAAAGTGGAGCGCGGCTCTCCGAGACAGAGAGAGAGAGAGAGAGAGAGAGAGAGAGAGAGCGAGAGAGAAAGAAAGAAATAGAGAGAGAGAAAGAGGAAGAAAAACAGACAGAGAGAGAGGCTCTGGTCTGAGAACACGGATGAGCCGCAGCCGGTTCTACTGCTGACGGAAAGGAGGCTCAACCCAGCAATACCAGCACCGCTGCTTTACTGCTCCGGACAGGACTGTTACTCCGGCGTTACTCTGCAGTTACACACGGCGGCGTCTGGGACTTGTTTTTACGTTTTATTCTCTGCCCCGCTGTGGCTTCTTGTTCGTGCCGCCCGGGTACCTTTTGGGAAGAATGTCCGCGGTAAAGTTCGCCCGGTACAGCTGTGCTTAAAGAACCTACACCGGCTGAAGAAGAGCCAGATGTGAGCTTCTTCTAGCTCACGCGCTCACAGAGAGACAGAGATAGTGATACCACAGTCACACACACACACACACACACACACACACACAGCGGGACAGCGCTCTGTGAACAGAGGAGTGTATCATGTTGTTGAAGGAGTACAGGATATGTATGCCACTTACGGTGGAAGAGGTAAGTCGCTTTTATTAATAAAAATAACGTCAATGTGTCACAATAGTAATGTGAATGTTTCCAAGACTGATACTGTGTACATAGTACAGTACTAGTGCTTTCAGTATAGCTGTATATTTACTTTCTGGCGCGCGTGGCTTTCCTGTTCATCACTGCATTTCCTCACAGTAGCGTGTGTGTGTGTGTGTGTGTGTGTGTGTGTGTGTGTCGTGTACTGAGTGCTCCGTGTGAAGTGGACGGTAGTGTATTTGTGTGTCTCATTTGCCGGTTCTTTTTTACTGTGTGCTGGGTGAGTGTTTAGAACCGCTCTGCTGCGGGTCAGGAGAGAATCGGCGCGGGGAAATGCGGCAGTAAAGTGCTGTACTGTGTTCTACTATGTTGTACTGCGCTGCACCGAGCTGTGCGTCTCACACGTGCCGCACTAACACTTCTCCTTTTCGTATTGCTGTTTTCTTTGTGTTTCACATGTAAGTACCATGTAACATAATTTCCCGAGATCGGCCGGACGGAGTTTCCTCTGAACAAACCGCACATTTTCCACTAAAAACCGCACACAGTCCAGCTCTAATCTCCCCGATAACGACCTGGATCAATGCGGTGGTCCGTTTGCTTCCCTGCTGACCGTTAGCGCTTCCAGCGCCGTTCAGTTCAGCGTTGCTGCAGACGTTGGTGGTCGCTGTCCTCTAGGTGGCGCTGTCGTAATTGAGTCACTCCTCACCGCTTTGGCACTTGGTTCATCTCCAGTTCATCTTAACCGCGCAGAAGGTGTAGGTTCTGTACACGCTGCTTATATGAAAATAAGTAAAATAAGTCACATGTTGTTTGTTCAAAAGTAGCGCTGGAACATCACTGTGTGGAAGGCGGTAACTAGAATTTATCCACCACTGAGTTTCATAAAGGTCACCAGGACCGACATTATAACACAAGTTCGGTACATACCGACACTATTAAAACTGTACTTAAGTCAGAGGATAAATTATGGAGCCATATTTCTGTTCTAACAGCACAATGTGGAAGGGTACAGCAGAGAAAACCAGTTTTAACTGGGGCACATTATTATTATTATTTTTATTTTTATTATTATTACCTGTGATGCTGAGAGACGGTGATTCGGCCTATGCTTCCACAGGAGAAGGGTACAAGATGGTGTAATCATTGGAAGTTGTCACTTTGGAGTCTGAAGGTTCCTGCTGCGAATCCCATTCCTGCTGTATCACCCTCGCTCAAGGTGCTTACCCTGAACCGATAGTCAGAACACCTGCTGTGTAAATCATTGTAAAGTCGATTATCCTGCACTGGAAAGTGCCTCGACCAAAGGTTAAAAATAAGAAACATCACGATCAATTGCTATCGTTCCTGGGTGCACGTTACCATAGGTGATTCCAGGGTTTCTTTTTTATGTGTCTTTTGTAAATGGAGTAGATGCTGTTTTTATTTTAGATTTTTTTTTTTAACAGTGGATTCTTCTGTGTTCACAGAAGAGTCTGTTGCAATGGCCATATGGAAACAGCGGAGTTGTTTATGCAGTAGCCTACTTCACAATGAACTTATTTTGTAAAGCTAGATTAAGTTGTAAGGTTATATGCAGTATAATGTAAAACATTGATTTTGATCTGCAGCCGTTGTTTTATCTGTAAAATCGAATGCTATATAATGTTTATGGGACTGTCCAGATTGGGAAACGTTTGATTTAGAACGCCATACAATGCTAGCCTTCATCAGCCTTCTGTATTATTGGTGTCTCTCTGTAAACATTCATTATGTATATTTTTATGCATTTATAAATGTCCATTACCTTGTTTAATAGTTCTATTAGCCAGACTGATCAATTTGGCAATAGCCCTTAGCCACAACCAAAAGCCAGACAACTTTTTAGGCCATCAGTGTATCTCTGCTGCCTTGGCAATAATCTGCAAATAACCAAACAAACATTTTCAGTTGTTTTTTCATGACATCAGGGTTCTGTGAAAGAGCCCAAAGAGATGAAATTTGAGTGCTTTCAGTAGTGAGATGTCATAGTGTAAGTTTGATAAACCCATGGAACCTTTGGAATTAGTATTCTGGTGTGCAAAGTGAGGATTTGGATAGTAAAACCAGAATGTGTCCCTGAAAAAGTACACAGCAAAATCATTCAGTTTATATATATATGCATGTATAATTTTGCATGTAGCCTGAAAGGTGTTTGATGGTAATGAGACATGTTTATAAGACCAACATACTTTTAAGCTTTTAAACCACATTACAATGTTAAAATTATCTATAAAAAAATATCACTTAAGAAATTGTTGCAGTTTGCACTTCATGGCACATTTATAATCGAAGTGTGACCTTGGTTCCCTTCTTTATGTCTGTGTGGTTGTTTTTCTTATACTGATGAGTTCATTTGTTTCATTATGCAAAGCCTGCATAGTGAAGATCTGCAGGTCGGAAGATTTGGTGCATGAGATGGGTCTCTTTATCCTGGCAATGCACATTAAACTAGGAGTAGGTTAGCAAGCACGATAACGCGAGCCGGGGCTTCCTGCCAGAGAGAGTCTTGGCTCTGTGGATGATTTTATGGAGAACACTCCTTCAGAGGAGAGCTTCCTCACAGGCAGCTGTGTAGGAATGACCACGTGTTGCCTTCCTGTTGGGGGGAGCAGCATTCGTGCAGAGGATGTAGCAGTCAGTGGCTGGGTCTCAAGGAGCATACGAGCTTCACTGCCTTTCCTGTCTTGGAGTGCCCTGGTATCCTGTTATATGCTGTCATATGCAGCTGAGGTGATAAAAGACAAAGCCATTGTATTCTTGTCGAAAGAATAAACTTGTCTAACTTAAACAAGTCAACGGCAACTGGGGTAGCAGGTAATGTGGTGGTCAGAGCCATCAGCTTGTAAAGGAAGGACTTGGGTTCAAATACCCACTTGTACTGTCATACCCCTACACAAGGATCTTACTCCTAATTTCTGCAGTAAGTTACCCAGATGTATAAATGAATAAATACACCCATTTCTCACATAATTAATATAAGTAAAATTAAATTGTCTGTGATCCACTGGTGTCCCATTGAGGGTGTATTCTTCTAGTCTTGCATGCAGTGATGTTGGTATAGGCTTCAGACCGCTGAGACCATGACAAGAACCAGCAGTTGATAATGGATGAAATAATTAAACTGTTAATTCATTCTATGAAATGTCCCCCTTGGTCGAACTTCCGCTGTATTACAGCCATAAACATTATTTACAGAAATAAATAAATGGTTGCCAGATGAAAAATAAATCATCTAAAATTAATTAAAATACAAAAATAAAAGGTATTTTTACACATGACAGTTAACACTAACATATTCTAATTTAATTTTTGATATTTTAATTCTTTCTCAATAATCTCAAGTCCAGTGCAGAGTCAAGGGGGTCCAGGTTTCTACATTCTAAACATGGTTTGTTCAGCTGCAGAGCTTTTTCCATAGAAGAAAGCAACATCTTTTTTATGTTTTATCTTTATGTATTTCAGGTATATATCTTCAACCTTTTCCTGAGCAGTTTGTACTTTAAACTGATGTTCTCATTTTGAACAAGAGCTTTACCTGTCATGGTTCTGTTTTCCTCTTTTTGATTTAAAACATGTTGCTCCTAAAAGGCTCCTTTTCTGTAGCAGGTGTGGAGGACAGTGTGTGATTTATCTGGCTTATAAAAGCTCGCTTTTAGTCATTTTATAGACAGCGTTTTGTGGAGCTGTTACAAGAACCATCGTAGGTGAATGCAGGGTCTGTGAACCAAACAGTATGGCAAACACACTCAAGAGAGGACTCGCACAGAAACTCAGAGAGAAAGCCTCTTACCACTTTTTAAACCCTGCACTTTAATGTCTTCATTTTTATCAAGCTGTCCTAATGCTAGTATGCAGAGAGCCTGAATGCTGTGCGGCAACTTTCAGTGATTATAGGTGTCTATAAACCAATATAGACAAATAGCTTTCTTTTAGTCATCACTTTTATTGCCCGCACTTTTTCATTGTTTCTGTCATTGAGCTGGATTGTTTCTTTTAAAAACCTACCACAGGTTAAAGCAATATCAGGACAAAGGCACCCATTGATCTTATATCACCCATTGTGAAAGAATAATAACCGCATAACTGGCAAAAATGCCACGATATTGACTCATAAAACTGTTAAAAAGGCATATATTGTCATAAACCATGATAGCAGTTTTTGTTGTTGTTGTTATATCTGGTTGTCAAATGAGGGTTAAGTGTAATTAAATAGGTTCGTATACAAACCTGACATTGCAAGTTGCTCGGAAGAAAGTTGTCAGCTAAAAGCAAAAATAAATTTAAAACATTGTTTCCTGGATGTTAGAATTTTTGTGCTACTATCCAAGTTTTATTAAAGCCATTCCAACTGCTAAATCTCATTTTTGTTATTGTGGATAGCTTGATCTGCAGTTGCTCTTACGAGTGCAGTCAAGGACAGGAAATAGCACTCATACTGAACTGACACTCAAATTTCCATCATTTGCATTGTTTAAGCTTGCTGAGTCACAGCCACGATAAGCTAGTAATTCAGCCAACCGGGGCCAGTAAGGGTTGTTACTATCACCCATGTACTCCAATCTACTTGGTGACCTTGCTGAGAAAATCCACAAGAGTGTGGGATCTTCTGGCCCCCACCTTTCACAAAAGAATTTTTATTGGGAAGAAGAAACCACTATGCAGCTGACTTAGAAGTGGAACTACTGCCATGTGACCGTGATTCAGCCCCCCCCCCCCCCCAGAGGACGTGTTGCTGAGGACTCAACATTGAGGCCCACCTAAGCTTTTAAGGGCCTCTAACTTGTTTGGAAGAGCTTCTTGTCATCCTACACCTTGAGCTAATCAATAAGCCAGATTGATGACACATTAACTGTCATGTTAAAGAAAGGCCAGCTGCAACTGTGTGAAGCATGAAGGAGAACTTAGAGAGTATGGATCAGTATTTGTGTAGAAAAGTATATATGACCGAATAGTAGATATTTCTCCCCCGTTCACTGGATTTTAATGTAGTATTTTTCCTAGCACTTAGTACATATCAAGTAATTCATTTGTGCATTTTTTGCTCATTTGAGCAATCTACATACTTCCATTTCAGAAGTCATTTATTTATCATCATACAATTAAATTGTATGCAGAAATATGGGACCGTATTATTGATGGAAGCACAAACAATATATATTTGTTAATTTTTGAATAACCTGAGTAAATGTATGTTTTTGAGATATCAATTAAATTGATGGAACACCATGCAGATAAATGAATAGAAATTCTTCCTTTTTGTCATCTTGCTTTAAATCATATCTTACAAAAGGAAATTAAATAGGAATGGTTTTTCAACACCTAAACACTAAACCAAAAACTAATAAAGTCTCTAATATACAATAACCCCCCCAATCACTGAAACACCACATTCCACAAATTCTGTTTAACAGACCTTCTAAACTCATCTTCTCAGAAACTTTTTTAAGTAAAGCTCAAGCTCTCAACCATATTTTCTTTCATTTGAAGAATTTCCGTACGTTACCCACTCAGTATTGTTCACTGTGTGTCCACGTCTCTTTATGTAGGGTCTCTTAGTTGGTAAATTTGGCCATACCTGGTTGTTTTCCCTTAATAGGCCTTCCCCAGGTGTGACTGACAATGTGGGGATTGGGACACGGCCACAGTTCTTTGGCTGCTGGTTTCTAAGAGAACGTTATCTTCAGTGAGTGTGACTTGTCCTTCTGCTTTGTCCATTAGTTCTTGAGCCCAACAGTAAACTGGGCAGCAGAGGCTTTCCATTTGCCATCTATCTTCCCCAGTGTAATTGCTTACAGGAAGAGGATGGGAGTGGTGGATTGATGTCCCCTCACAGACAATACAGATTGATGAACCACTGTCTAGGAGTGCTCCCACCCCACCCCCAGGATTTTCACTCCACAGATGATTCCTTGACAAACTAGTGCATTGGTCATCTTGTTTCTACCCCCTACTGTTGAGGGAAACAGACTGGGGTGCTGGAGAACCATGTTTCTTCACAGACCCAGCTTTGTACCTGGTATGCAGTGGCCAGAACAAGTTCACCCAGAGGCTTGGAGACCTCTTAATGGACACTCATGTGAACCAAGCGGTAATTTACTGCCGGAAGGTCTGTTTTTGTCAGGCTGACCATAGACAGTTGCACTTGCAGCCAGGGAGCCACTGCTTCCACTCACACAGCAACTGAAAATCCCCTGTTTGAATGAAGGAAATTTTAGTGCCTCAATTAGCTTCAGTTTCAGGATAATTATGCTACTTGCACACAAGAGGAAGGTGTTGCACATTTCTCTGATCCTTTTAGTCATTCAGCCATCTCTGATTTGTCGCTGAAGTTTTTTCTGAGACAGAAATCGAGGCCAGTCTGATGAACACACACACAGTCACATAGTCTTGAATAACACTGAACTTAAGACATTGTCACGCTTATCCACATCCTGGCCTTCAATGAGAACAGCAGCTGGAGCAGGGCATGAATACTATTAGACAATGACCCTGAAATTTTTCAGACAAGAATTGAAGAAGAGAAGAAGGACACGAAACGCAACCTCGTTTAGGTGTAGCTTTCAAGAGCTATCAGTATATTTCTCCATCATGGTTAAGATCTATTATTGTGCACTAATGTATCTGTTACTCTTTGCTTGTCATGGCTTGATTCACATTTGATCTTAAGCCTGTAAAGAAGTGTTTCATTTACCCCAAGAAATCAATCCACCAAGCCTCTGTGGTGCTATGAAGTAATGACTAAGAAAGCAGCCATTATTGTTTTGCCTGTTCTGCAGACCCTTTGCTCACAACAGTTAAATCGGTAATGCGTCAATAATTCAAGAAACCTTTCTTCTCTTAGTAATAAACAGGATCTTAATGCCTGTCTTAAGTCTGCAGTGGACAAGGAAAGCAAGATTATGAACCGTATGTAAATATAGCCTATGAATAGATTCTTACTTTAAATGTTCTCTGTTTTAATTCAGCAAGTGATCATGACATAGGAGAAAGTACAGCCCACCTCTTTTCACTGAACTCACTGATCAGCTAGTAGTCTGTGGTTTGCAGTGTTAAAATGTGTGCTGGTATTGTAGATCTTTCCTCCTGAACATCTAAGTCAGTAGAATTTTTGTTGCTAACACATCATAATTATCTGATTGACTTTTATTGTAAAAGCAATAACAAGAGCTGTTCCCCTGGTTCCAGGCATGGGCAAACAAGATACACACACACACACACACACACACACACACACAGGTCCAGTGAGGGTCCAGTCATTCTGCAAACAATTCAGCAAAGCGATTGTCATTTATAATGAGTTCTGCTGGAACAAAAGGAGTCCTTTTTTAAAGACATTCTCTCCACAGCACAGCATGTACTTCTCCTTACTCTCGATCCATTCTTCTTCCATGAGATGATGTGCAACAGATGGTCCTATAAAAATGTGCAGTTTGTTGGGGAGATTTACAGTTCTGTTTAATGCTCCTTTTCATATACAGCAATGTATAATGTTCTTGTGTTCCTCTGTGATTATCAGAGATACACCTTCCAAGTTTGTTCAAGGGGTTCCTTCTCTGCACACATGAAACTCAGGGAAGCAGAGTCTCACTGTTGCAGAACACTGAACTTAACACATTTGAGGCCCTTCCAAATGTACAAAGTTAATATCCATGACATTCTTGTCCTTAAACAATGACTAAGTAGCTTTTTTGTTAAATTATTTTTAAATGTTTTTCTATTTTCTTTTTTGAATGTCCAAATGGGATGGATACTAAATTGCCAAATTACTTTACCCTGACATGACTCTGAGTTCCGTTTTTCTTCAGGCAACAATTGTGGTAACATCGACACCAAAAATGAAAACACATGTTGATGTAACTTTGAATACTGTACCAGACTTTATGAAACAGATAAAGAAAAGTTGTGCACAGGAATTAAATTAAGTCTACACCCAGAAGAGTAACAGTTTAACAAATATATAGAGGGAAAGTTTCAAAAAAACAAAGGTGTTAAGAAAGGGTGTGAAAAACAAGAATGTTAAAATGGCTGATAGGGCATTGTTTTAGTTGGGAAGTGTAAGAGGACAGATAACTGTTACAGATGACCAGCTCTACCTTTACCAGTGCAAAACATTTAAGTAGACTAGAATTTTTTTCAGTGGCATTTTTCAGCTTCATTGTCGTTGTATGCCAGTAATAACCAATGTGGTTGATAGCTTGGTCATACTTATATAGACTTAGATACAAATTAATAAGATATCTTGCTAACCACAACTTCAGCAACCCATCTACTTCACACAGTGCACACTTTATAATGCATAAATCATAACTGATGACATGCTACATGAGCAGTATAACCATATTTTCCAAAGCACTGTATGCATGATTACTGTTTGGTTATAAAGGTAATGAGAATATTGCAAAACAACAGGATACCTCACTGTGGTCTCTCAAGCCAGAATTTTGCACACGTTTTGGGTCTGTTGGTGTCAGATTGTTAGTAGCATGCAGCTGGATTCTCTTTTCCACCCAGCTATAAACATTGGGCTTTGATATAAAATCAAATTTTTTTTAAATAAATGAAATAAGAATGTTAAGGGGAGAAAATGGTTAAAATAAATAAACCTCAACCATGCTGTGAATTTCAGCTCAGCTCAACTCCAGTAATATTTGCGGATTGCACAGCGATTTGACGTAATTGTTTATAATCCTCTATGATGCTTGACGTAGAGGTCAGTAATTCTTAAAACAGACTCCAATGCATTTTTTCCTCAAAATATTGTTCCAGCACCATCTGTGAAGCAAAGGCCAGGAGGTGTATTTTGCTATTTGATATTTTTGCAAGATTAGTGAACCTTTGCCCTTAGTTTGACGCCGACTCGTTGTTCAAATATAGAGCCAGAAAAATCCAGACTGTTAATAGTTGCATGTCGTGTAAATGTAATAAAAATGAGTTTAGATGGAGGTCAAATTATACAACAGAATATGGTTTGGGGCCTGAGTGATAATTATACTGTTTAAGTGCTGATAGTTATCCATCAGTCCATTATCATTAACCGCTTTTTCTGAAGAGGGTTGCAGCAGTCCAGAGCCAATCCTGGAAGCGGAGGGTGCTAAATTATGACACAGCCCCTGGATGGAATGCCAGTCCATCACAGGGTGACCACACACATGCACATACTTTGGGCAATTTACAGTGACCAGTCAACCTGAATCTCATGTCTTTGGACTGTGGGAGGAAACCAAAGCACCCAGAGGAAATCCACACAGACATGGGCAAAACATGCTAACTTCACACAGACTGAGCTAGATCTGAACTCACACTCAACCAGCTGAGCCACCATGCTGCCCTGCTGATAGTTATATTTTTCTAATTTTTCTACCCAAACGCTAATGCACAATTAGGTTTTTTTATATTCATGTAGCTAAATTTTTGCCCTCTCACCCCCCCCCCCCCCCCCCCCCCCCCCCCCCAAAAA
>UFQX01000132.1:211477-232044 GCA_900497675.1 Arapaima gigas
GCCCCCCCCCCCCCCCCACACACACACACACACACACACACACACACACAGTAGGGGGAAACAGTAGCAGTACAAACTCTTGGGTTCATGTGGAAGAGCACAACAGATTTTGACAGATTTTCCCCTCATTCCTGATAAAATATTTTCTCGTTCTGTGGTCACTACAAACCCATTTGTAGCCCCAGCATGGTCTGCTCCATTGCCTACCCCCATTGCTGAGTCAGCAGCCAGCTGAGGGGAAATGAGTGCAGAAGCCAGTGGTGAAATTACCCTGCAAACTCCATCGATCCCAAAGCTATGCTGTATGCTTTCATTCATTTAGAAAAAGGATCATGTGTCAGTGCCCATGGATCCTCATGGGTGGAATGGACAGCCAGTGTGCAAAGGATTACAGCTTCTGGGTTTTACCACTACCTTTGCAATAACCATGCAAGGAAAGTGCAGGATGTGTGCAGTTATATTGAGGTTGGGGAAAACAACACATAAATGAATGATAAATAGTAGCTATGTAGACAATAAGTATTTTTTGGATAATAACAGTTCCTCTGTGTTCAGATTTGCCAAGCTAGAAAGTTTATACAGGTTGTCCATGATGTATTTAACTTAAGGATGACCCAGACTAACAACAAAGGTCCCATGAACCTTATTGTATTATTTTCAAGTCCTGATGTTTGGTCGTAGTGCCCGGCATTGCGTGTTGGACGTAACAACAATAGCTCCATCTGCTGTAGGACAGTATCCGCTGACTACCCTGCCACAAGGCACCCATATATGTCATTGTTTGGGTCTCACTCAAGGTATAGATGTTTATCAGCGGTTATTATTTTATTCCGTATTAGTACTGCTCAAACATTTGCACAATGTATTATGTATGAGTTCTGACGTTTGAATGTAATGTCATGCATTGCATGTTGGATGTAGCAATGACTATTCTGCCTGCTGCATCGTATTGTTAGCTACCCATGCTGCCACTAGGCATCTATGCTTGTCAGTGATTTAGTCAGTATTTGGACATATATCAGCAATTGTGTTTTGTTTGGTTAAATGTTCTAGTTAGGGAATGTTAGGTTTTGATTTGATCCAAGTCAGTTGTTATTGGCCAGCAAACAAAAAAGTGAGTTTTCTGGTAGTGCTGAAAAGAGAAAATTAAAGAATTCAGAAATGAAAGAGAAAATAAAAGTGCAACATGAAAATGTGGTTATAATACAGCACTGTGTTTATGTTATTATTATTAACCTATTATTCTACATTAGTATTATATCGACATGAAAAATGTGTGAAATTAGTGAAAATATGTAAACTGCCCCTGTGTAATAGTCCAGCAAAGCCCTATCATACAACATAGCATTCATACTATGTTCATGTTTTATATATTCTTATGGTTTATATAAAACAGTATAAGGAGAGTTGCAACTTACGACAAAATCGACTTACATCAAGGGGACTATCTGTAAAACTAACACTGAACTGGCAAATTTACATATATATTCAGTTTCAGTTGTACTTGGCCATTTTATAGACGGGTTTTCAATAGAATAAAGAATTTCATGTTATATGGCAGAAGATAATAACCACTGTGCTGTGATGATGGAATGGCTGTCATGAGCCTCCTTGGAAAAAAGAAACTCAAAGGAAAAAGACCTGAAAACTGAAGAAAATGCTAAGACAAAGAAAACAGGGAAATGTTTCTTTGTGTTTGGATTTGAAGGATTTACATTAAGCTTTCTGAATATAATTTTAATTCTTTATTTCATACTGTAGGAGTACAAAATGTCTTAGATCAGAGAACCGATTCGTTTGTGTCTGCTCAAAGGAATTTCATGTGTCAAAAATAGAATGAGTTTATTCAAAAGACACTTGAGTTTAAAGCATTATTGCTGTCTCACTGGCTATAAAAAGAAAAATGTGCAGACGTAAACCTTTCGTTGACAGAATTACTTAGTGTTGCAGCAAACATAGAGATTATAGCCCAGTTAAGGAAGAGTCTTATGATAGAAGTACCTTAAGCAGCGAGAGAGAAGTTTTGCAGATTAAGATACGAGTGTCTGACCGTAACCAAGTGATTTCGCCAATGGTCAATGGCCCCTCTGTGATGATAGGAAGACCGCAGTCATGTTAATGATGACCGCAATGTCCTTGTAGTTTATGTAATAACATATCTTTTTTGTTGTTAATTACACTATTTGTATCTGAAAATATATTCTTGTTATATTTGTTTCATACGACAAGCACTGAATCTTTCATGGATGCTTAACGGACACTAGGATCAAAATTGGGGGGCTCTGTAGCACAAGGCAGTGACTCTAACACTATGCCACCTACTGCTTCTATCAAGACTTTCTTAGGCAGGTGCAGAATGTCCACAGAGGCCAAAAGAATACAGTGTCACGCTGAACTTGTACAGTTTCCCCAACCAACAGCTAGAATGAGAGTTCACTTAGTTCTGCCCCCAGTGGGAATTAGAGGCACAGTCACCCTGAGCAGCAGGAGCAGGAACCGAGCCTCCCTCGGATACAACAGTTTGCAGCCCAACCTTTTACCAGTAGTGATTTTTGCTTCTGTATATTAGTTACAAAATGCAAGTCAAGGCAGATGCATTTTCTTGTTAAAGAGAAGGTTTGAGAGAGGTCACTTGGCTTAAATTAAAGTCATGCAGTCGCATGTCTGACATAGTCTCTCTCCGCATCGGCTCATGTGATCATCGACAGGACCTATGAGGAGGATAAAATCCAACATTCCTTTAGACACAACCGCCATTGTTTTGTCAGCAGCATAGAGAAGCACAGGATTTTTTCCACTGAGGAGGAGACTACTACAATAACAGTTATTGCCAGTCATTTTGTCGTGTTCTTTTTTTTCTGTTTTTGAATTCCACACATCACACAAAAAACCCACTACAGTTCACAAAGGCAATATCCCAGGTCGCAGGGAAATGTTTCATGTAGTGCTTAGTACCTGAAGGTTGCTGGTTCAGTCCTTAGCACAGCCCTGGAGCAATAACCTTTAATGCTCCAGTAAAATACCCACTTGTATAAATTGTTAAAAATTTTAACCTGCTTTGAATAAAAGTGAAAACTAAAAATACAGCTCAGGCATAAGGTCAAGGTTATTCCTACCCCCTTCGAAACGTTTTAGGTTTAATAACATATTATGAAAATAAATACATACATACATACTTGCAAGCATACGTGCATAAAAAGTCTCCCATGTATGAGTCCAATCTAGTGCCAATTCATTTACAGAGCTGCAGAATTATCACAGATTTTGTTGATGAAATACTAATAACTAACTATAGTAATTCAGTATTTCAGACTTTTCAGTTATTTGCAAACAAGCATTGTACTTCAAAAGGATTAATGGAAGAAAGTATGGTGAAAATATCAAATTGTGGATGATTTGCTTTGTCTTATTGCATATTTATATGAGTGTCAGCTTAAGAAGAAATTTTTATTTAAAATGTTTTCTCTGATAGCTTTGTTATTGCTGCTGCTGCTGCTGCTGCTGCTGTTGTTGAGCTCTGCCTGAGAGACAGTTTAAACTCACTGATAGATATGATCTGACAGCTGAAGAACAGCTCTAGCACCATCCATGAAACAGACTAAGACATGTGAGTAGATTTATGTAGCTCCCAGATGCATTTCATAACTCATGACTGTTTGTCACATATAGTGAGGAGAACAAAAAATAGGCATTCGTTAAATTGACCACATTTATCACTTTCCCTCTATGTATTAACATTTCAGCTGAACAATCAAAATTTTTATTAAGGCACAAGACGGAATTAATTTTTACGTATTTGTAAAGTTATATAATGTAATGAAGTGTAATAGTTGCAGAAGAGAGCGTGTTATATAACGCTGCATGCTGTTTTTAGGTTTTTCCTGGACTTTGAAAACACTGGAAATTTAATCAGCAAAAATCCATCCATCACATTCAGACTGGCTGGACGAATGTATTCTTTGAAAACCCAACTTTGACCTGGGACTTTGTTTTTTCCCTTAGAACCTCATGTGAAGGGTCACCTACCAACAAAGAAACCTCTGTGATTATGCTCTGTGCTGGAGGAATGAGAGTTACATGAATAACCTAATGTTCACTTTCCCTTTTATCTCAGGGCCAGATTTAGCAGTAACCTCTAATGCTCCCAGCTAAGCTTCTCTTCACTGGTTGTTGACATTTTGATCACTTTTGCCCACTTTTCTATTTTATGAATCTACGGTGGAACTGCTGCTCTGCCAAGGAAACCAAGACTTTAGCTGTTGTTTATTCTTTTGTCCACTTGTACTGTATTGCCTCAGCCAAATATGTAAATTTGTTCCCAAAGGGGAAAGTAACCTAATATTGTTAATTGTGCCCACTTTGAAAGATGCATGTTTAGGTTTCAGGGAGTGTCCCTGGTTGATGTCTAAAGACCACATGCCCTGGCTCCTTTGATGTCACGGCAACATAATCATTTTCCTGCTCGGCTCCAGGATTGATGATACTACAAAGGTTCTTGTTGAAAGTTTTTTCCACTTTGCAGAAGACTGTTGTGCCCCCACACTCCTCCTTCCTTCCTGAACCCTTTTTCAAAGCATCGCCCCTGTTTGGGAATCTGGTCTCCAGTTAGGCTTCTGTCCAGTACAGGCAGACAAGATCAAGCTCCAGTGTGTGGCTGTAGCTGCGGGGCCTTGTGGAGCAAAGTGTGTGATTCTCTGTGGAACATTGCTATGTGCTTGAAGCTTCAGCTCTGCTTGCTTTGCCTCTAGCTCTGATACAACCTCATCAAACAGCAGCAACAACTGGAGTCACATTCTGTTATTCTGCTTGTTTAGTGTTTAGTGTTATCCACACAGGACATGGACCTAGTTCAAGCAAATTCAGCACACTGCTTCCAAATAGCTTCCTTCATTTCTTCTTTAAGGTCAAGTTGCCAATGACATGCTATATTTATTACCATGGATGCTTGGATCAGCTTTATCTGCCATGACGTCTACTCTGTGCTTTCCTGTTCCACTCTAGTCCTTGGAAAACTGTGGGTGGGTCTCAAAGGAGGCAAAGAGAGGGTGTATGTGTATGTGTGTGAGGTAGCGATAATAGTGGGATCAAGGAGAACGATTCTGTTCTTATGACCTTTTGGAGCAAGTATGTTTTCATTCTTAATTAATATGGGCTGTTTGCTATCTAGACAGACTGCCCCCGCTTCCTTTTGAGCTAGAATATGACGCCATTGCTTTTGGATGTCTTCCAAGCAAGAAGTACATATTTGGGAGGGGTAGCACTCCCATAGAATATGAACTGGGTTTTCTGCTGTTGCTATTTCTTGTTGATGTCATGAGGAGTTTGAAGTTGTGAATCCGATAATTTTTTTTTTTAAGTTGCCAAATATCTGCATTGCCTCAAATCGGGATTTCTCTCTTTTTTCATTGGCACCCATTTGGGCCATATTTGTAGAGTACAAATCCTACCTGATAAGATTAGTGTTATAGGTGAAAAGCAGCTTCATTTTTTGTGAACAAATAAGTTGTGCTACTCTTGTTATATTTATTTCACCACTGGCAAAATATGAACTAATTTGTAGATTACTGTGAAACAATTTGATCAACCATAAAAAGAACTTTTCATTGAACATTGATGCACAGGGAACAGAAAATGTGTACATTTGAAAAACAAATCATAAATGTTGTTGTGTTGCTGTTGACCTTGCCTGGACATCAGCCCATAACTGCTAGACGGTGGTACAGAGCTGTGAAACTGACATGTAAAGCAGCAGGGAATCAGTGCAGTACAATATGAGACATGTTTCAATTTAGGCTGTCTCATTTCTCCTCCCTTTTCACTCCCACTCCATTTGAAGCATCAGCTCTTCAGCTCTTTAGCGGGGTCCCTCACATCAGTAGCTGTACCCTCTGAGCCAATGAAAAGCTAATGGAGAGACTGAGACAGGCTGGCGATATATTGCCGCTTCTGTCGTCATTGTTAAGTGTTAGACCAGTGTCTACATACTTTGCTATGGTTCTGCTAGTTGTTGTAACTGAGCATATTTACATTTCTCTTTCTCAGAAAATCCTTTAATGTTGCTTATTGAAATAGTAAATAGTGAATGTTCGATGTGCATGACCCTTTCCAATGAGTGTCATTTCAACTGGAGTGCGACAGAATAAGGGCAGAATTAACAGACAATCTCACATTAAATTCGTAAGTAACTGGGATTTGCAGGTAGTACAGTGGCTCGAGCCATTCCGCTGTACATGAAGGTCACAGGGTTGAATCCTGCTACCCTTCATAAATGGACCTACACTGAAATGCTCCAGTAAAAATTATCCAGCTGTGTAACTGGGGCTGTGATTGTAATGAGCTTGGTATACAGAACTAACATTGTAAGTCGCTTTGGAGACTTTGCTACTTTAATAATCATTTTGGGCTATATTCAGAGAGACTGCACTACTGAAGGGGTTATTGGGGGCTCGAATAGGCCAGATACCATTCACTGAACTTTGGCAGATATGAACTTGACACCTAGGCTACCAGCAAAATAGGGCAGAATAAGAGCTTCGGAGCAGAATTGGGATTCAGCCTTAAGACTGTATACAGATGTAGGTTTTTAATTTTATATTGTAACTTTGGCCAAAGTACTTTAGAGTACACTGGTCATGTTAAAAATTAAAGACCCCATATGTCTTCTGTCTTTTGAGATCATAGGCTTATGCAAAAATGATATACTCATTTTCTTTTTCTCTGTGTTACTATAGCAACAGCCAACAGTTTTTTTGAGGTAGTATAAATAAAATAAAGGTGGCTCATGATGCCCCTATTATTTCCTGAATTCTAAATTGCAATGTTTAAACTCATACTTTTATTTCTGGGCAGTTATGATGTTTTCCAGCGATGTAGGCAATTACTATGTATAGCTAGTTAGGTTTAGAAAAATTAGTAAATTTCTCTTAACTTATAGAAACTAGAATGCTGCTGCACAGAAAAGCTGCTTACAAAAAAAAGATGAAATGATGATCATTTTAACTGAAGTCAAAATTGTCAGCCAACTAATAGTACGATCAGCTTTGTAATCTGTTTCATTGTGATGCGATGTCAATTATTTCATGCACTTACCCATTCCTTATTAATAACTGCTTGTCCAACATAAGGTCATGTTGGTTCATAACTTATGCTTGAGGAATGGGGTGTAAGGTGGGGTACATACTGGATGCAGCACCGGTCTCAGGGCAGTCATACACAGATTCTTTTACACATTGACACTCTAAGCAATTTAGAGTCACCAGTTCACCTGAAACACATGTCTCTGGACTGAGGAAGGAAACAAGAGCACTGAGAGGAAACCCATGTGAACATGGGGAAAACGTGCAAGCTCCAGGCATATTGAGGCAGACTCAAACCCACATCCAAGTGCATTAATCAGGAGCTGTGAGGTGTCAGCAGTACCTGCTGCTTCACTGGGCGATCCACATTCATGCATTCCATTTCAGTAAACTAAATAAATTTAATTTAGAAAAACAACTTACTTAAAGGTTTAGACAAGCCTTATTTTTTAAGAAGCAGATGTCATCACAGAGTTTCGTTGATCACTTTTCATCTTTGCAGTCTCATCTTCTTATGCCTGCATTTAGTAGTACTGACATGCAGAACAATAGTCTAACAGGGTTTATTTAAATGTAAGCCATGACTTAAGTCTGCCAAATTTGGGGCAGTAGAGCTTGTCTGGGAATACATTTTGACATTTTAGTTATTTTTTGACTGCCCCATTCTTAATCATTCTGTGACCCCTTTTATTACCAATATTAACCCTCCACAGTCCTTGAATGTGGACTGGTACCGCCCAAGTAATGTATGAAATATTAGTTTTTTTTTAATACATTAGACAAAAGAATTATGTAATAATTAATTTATATGCTTTTTAATTTCAAGCAGATTGACAGAAAGTCTCAGCTGCTGGTATTAGAACTGAACCATGCCTATGAATATAGATCTGATTCATAAACCCTTTGTTGTTTTATGAAAAGTTCAGTCATGACTGAAGGTTTGCAAGTTTTTGACCAAAAAGGGAACATTCATCACATGTAAAGTGGAAAGTTCAGACTTCCACACAGGTTTGAGTTCAGAATTTATGCTTTTGTGTTTCAGTTTATATGATCACTTTTTATGGGCTTCATACTCTCTACTGTCTAAACTGGAAAACAAGAACACAGTCCTGCCAGGTTCCTTTTTAGCCTTTCTGTGTGCTGTGAGCTGAGAGCTTTGTGGGTGTTCCCACAAAGGCTTGCAGAGGACCTGGTCCACTCATGTTTAGTTATATATACAAGTATTTATCCATGTACAGGGTCCCACAGCAGCGGACACTCTGCTCCTGACCAGGATAAGCAGTTATGTATAGTAGGTAGAATAATGGATATTGAGGACATACTAAAATCCTGAATAATATTAATGTACTAAAATGTTGTTACATTCTCCTTTTGGGAAATTTTTGAGAAACATTTAAAATCTTGAATGATTTACCATTTCAGTTACAGTTCACATTGCATAAGATAATGTTCAATGTGTTGAAATATATCTGGCCACTTTGGTCAAATCAGTGTTTATTACTTGGCGTTTTGCAACCCAGATGTACCCATTAATAAAAATGACTTTGGATTTACTTTGAATAAACTGAAGCAATTTATCTTTTTATCTGCAATGACAAGTAGCCTTCACCGTGGATCTGCTGCATTTCTCTCTCAAGACCCTTCGGACCCAATTCAGTGTTCAGTATTAAAATGTAAGTCAGAGAAAGTGTAGCGGAAAATAACAGCAAATAAAATGAGTTCCAAAGACCACAAACTGGAAAAACTGCTTTAAATATTTACTCCTTTCTGATTCAGATTTATTTCCAGCACTCTTTTTTTAATATGCATTTTATGATGGCTGTCTCTGTAAGGCATTTGTGGTTAGCCTGCGCACTTCTGTACTATAAACATTACTGTAGATACTGTAAATCAAGGACATTTTTCAGAATTCCAAGCAGAAACAGAAACAATATTTGTGTTTCCTGTTTTCTAAGAACTTGAGGAGATACCTCTTATTTCACGTGGCCTGTAGAAACATTGGCTGGAAACGCTGGTCAGTTTTAGTCTGTTTACACCACATTGTGCGCACCGGATCTTTATCTGACAAAGTCCATGTTGAGTAAACAGTTTATCTTCTAAATATATTGTTTTTGCCAACAGTGAGAATGTCCTCTGCATGCAGTGTGCTGTGGCATATCTGGGAAAAAAGTAAACTTTTGCAAGAGGCCAGACATGAATACGGATGATGGCTCTGTTGCTCACTGTGGTAGTATGTTGCATAACAAGGTCTTGTTGAACAGAATGTTGTGTTTTGTGTTCATTCCAGGATTTGTATGAACCAGTGCTGGGTCAGAGGTCTCACTGGTCACCTCTTTGCTCCTTTCACACTCTGCTTGCTGTAGGTCTGAGCTGTCCAGTTACATCCAAAATAGGTTGAGTGCTCTATGAGCTTCTGGCAGGTCCCAGTTTTCAGCCCATTAATGAAAGTCCCCCACTGAGCAAGAAATAACTCCTCGCAGTTGTACAGGGATGATTCCTGTGCTTACTGGGAAACTTTCCATTTAACAACAACCTTCAAAAAAGGTGATGTTATTTTATGCCCAAACAATGGCACTGAATCATCAGTTAAGTCCTGTAGCACTGTGAGAACATGCAGACCCTGCAGCTAGTGCAGGACACAGTGGGCTGCAGTTAGCTTGTCTGAGGCATGTGCTCCCTTCCATCAGCCAAGCTTTTGTCCTTGCCCAAAAGAATTATATGAATCCAGAGTGCTTCTCAGATGTTTAGTTGTTTAGTTGACCCTCCTGCTATTTTGAGATAGACAAATGCCTTTCAATTCTGTTTGTTCTGTCAACAACAGGAGGATGGGAGTGGACGTGGGGATAAATGTTTGGACACACACCACAACAACAGTAGTGCATCTAGCTGTTCTCAGCAAAACACCAGATTTACCCCCAAGACAACTGGGTATTGGGCAGAATGTTGAATTTCATGTGTTCAGCACCATGACAACAGATCAGGGCTGCAGAAACACTTTGAATTCAGGTCCTGCAGGAAAAGGGCAGAGTTTGAGGAAGAACATTGTAGCTTTATATCACATGGAGGCTTTACACAGACTGGGAAATTAGATGTAGAGCATAATTTAATGCTGTGCCTGTACATGCCTGTAATATCTGTATGGACTGTGCCTGCAGTGCGATATTGATCTGACACCAAACATTGCTTTGAAGGGAAGAGAAGGGTCTAAGGGTCTCACAGCAGTCTCAAATGGCTTCATCTGTCTGCATGGGGAGACAGGAGGAACACATTACATAACACTCAGGTGAACAATGGGGAAAAAAAGTCTTCCTCTGAAGGATGGTGTTGTTGAGATGGCTTCAGGGTACAACTTACAGCTTTGTGCATGGAATGAGAAGAAGAGCAGAATGGACATGAAACATGACTGCTGACTCAGAGGCCAGGACTGAAATGTCTGTCAGCTGCCACAACTGTTGAAGGAATCTTCCTTTGTTCAGACAAATAGGTTTATTAAAACTTATGATACCTGTAAGGATTCTTGCAGTTGTGTTCCGGTTTGTTTCTTCGTATCATATTAAACATGGACATCTCAAAATTCCCATGTGAAACCCAAACCTCACGGTACACAGACCAGAAAATGGTGACAATGGAAGAAATTGGTTTTGCTGTAGTATCAAACACTCATGAATGTCAGTGCTTTGTCACTGTTTCATGACCACTTAACACAGGTAGACAGAAGACGCTGCTCTCCTTTAATGTGATGTGGACACAAAAGTGAAAAAGGATCTCGGCCCAGATGTTTTTGTGTAGTATAGCAGTTTCTAATGCAAGTCCCACAGTTGTGTGAGACAAATTTTTAGCGCTTGCTCCTCTGGGGAAATACATGATGTTTCACGCTATACCTTCCTGAGATCATTCCAGTGTGCTCATGCTGTGGGTGTGAAGGGCACCGTCACTTGGGGTCATGTAGTTATTCCTGAACAGAGCTAGACAGTGTCTGTCTTCCCGCAATCCATGGTCCCTCCAGCCACCAAAAGGAGTAGGAAAAGATTTAGTCTAAGGATTTGGTCTAAGAGCCCCCTAAACTTTACACATTAAGCTTGGAGGTAATGAATGTCACTCAACTGTTCTCAGTACTGACTTTCCCTCGTGAGGAATGAGTACCAGTAAGCTGTTTCATCATTGTGAACATTGTTAGACTCTGTTAGAGGTAGAATATAATTGCCTGACATTATTGCTATAGCCTTGGGCATGAATATATGCAAAATATAAGAACTTAAACACCAATTCTGACTGTGAAAATTAGCCACGTTTCCAATTTATTTTAAAATGTAATTTATATTAATGAACTTCAAAGATTTCCGTGCTACAAGAAAACTGCAGAATGTGTGAAAATTCACTTAGCAGACTGTGTAGCCACACAGCACGACTTTCTTCTGGAAAGATCTGTGGAGCAAACTCAAGTCCCCCTTCCATTCTCTTTGTGTTGGGGTTGGTAGTTGCCTTGGCACTGCTGATGGGCAGTACATGAAGATAGGGCCTCCCACTGGAGAGGCAGAGCGGCGGGGTTGTTGCGAGGAAGGAGGCATTCAATCACGCCACTTGACTGCCAAGGAGAGATTGAATTGGCTGCTTTTGCAGGGCTTCAGCAAAACTCCTAACTCGGCAACTCTGAGCTTTCACTTTTTCTCTCTCACTCCCTCTCTCCTGCTGTCTCACTCTGCCAGCCCTCTGAAATCTTGACGCCCACTTGAGGTGGTGTTATTACGTTAGTGTAACGAAATTTGTTTTCCAAAATTAATAGAATCCCCCCTTTCATGGAGGCAAACAGTTCCTTGGTGAAAGAATGAATGGGGGGCACAAATATGGGAAATATTCTCAGGCATGGGCATCTTACTGTGACTGACCTGCCTTTCAGTCGCAGGGCCAGTTGTTTCTGCTCAGGTGACAGAAGGACTCTGCCGACCTTTTTGCAATGCTGTTGGAAAGTTGAGGCTTACATCACTGGTGAAAAGTGCTTTGAAGTAAGCGGCTTTGCTGTCCTCCTAATATTTTTAAAAAAAATTTAAATAAGTGCCTCTACTGAAAGAAATTACTGTCAACCAAATCCATGCTATTTTCATTTTTGAGAACTGTATCTAATATTGTGGTCTTTCTGTATCTAATATGATATTCCTGCTACGATTTCTAATTGCACAATATGTCTATGGCAAAATGAATATTTAATGATTTTTTTAAGGCTCTCTAAATGCGTGTTAGAACTCCTTTCTTCAAAATTGTACAATTGAGAAATTGAGTCTTCAACTGGTGCTATTGAGTCTTCCACTGGTGTTATTTCTCCTGCTTATGTGTGATCACGGATTATTGCTCACGGCGAGGTCATACGTCCCGATATGTCCAGTAATCCTCGTTTCTGCAAGCAAGTTTAGAAGGGCTGTCGTGTTGAACTCATTGCATTCTCATCTTTTGCTGTTGTCTGAATTGTCATCATTCACTCTGTTTTTTTTTTTTATTAAAGGATCTGAATACCTGCTTTAAAGCAATCCATAGGCATAGTCGGTTCCTCCTGTTAAATACTCATTCACTATCAACAACTGCTGAGCATAGGGCACTAGGCAAGGCAGGCTACACCCTGGAACACCAGTCCATCATGGAGTAACCACACACATTCACTCAGTCTATGGACAAATTAATGTCAGCAGTTCACCTGAAATACATCTTTGGACTGTGGATGGACACCTGAACACAGCTCTCTACTTCTGTCAAATAGCATTTCTTATTATTCTTTGCAATTGTTCTGCTCCCTAGTAGAGTTTTCCACTGAGCTACTATGACAGCCATTCAAGAAAGCACACAGGTAAGAACATACAGGCTGTACAATGGCTCACCTGTGCTGAGTACAGCCTTTCCTTGAGCTGTCTTTCAAAATGCTGATGTTACTCAAAGGCAGCACAGCCTCCAGATGCTCACAAAGCTCTTGTGAATGTCCCTGGCCTGATTGTGATGTTACATGATGCTCTGGTTCTGGATACATGATCAATTTTTCCAAAAGAGGCAGTCGTTCACCGTGTTTTGACGCTCTGTTATGTGGTTTAGTCTCTGATTGCAGGCCAAGGGACATACATTCAACAACTCCATGATGGGATGACAGTGTGTGTGCTGCAATGAGATGATAAGGGGAAATGAGCCTTGAAATTATAGTTTTCATGTTACCTCTGGGTCCCAGCACTCTCAACCCTCCAGTACCATCTTACAGCTGCAAGAGGTTAAATACAACAGATGTAATTTATTTAGCTCCATCTTTTAGCCAGGAACTTGCTCATGACTTAAAATATTAATGAACTGTTGAGGATTTGGGGAGGTGAACAATTCCTGGTTTTAAATGTCAGTTCAGACCATGCATGTTGGGGCAGATGAATGTTGCATGTAGCGTAAGTGAAGTTCATATATCAGGAGTCAGGGGTGTGGCGCAGTGCACAAACTTGTGGAGTCTTGCCAGTTTGGTCGTATTGAGGAAGACCATGAAAATCCTCTGCACTGTCCTTTCCTGAGTGTCCCTTTTCCATGGAAGGTGGATCTAGCTGAATGCAGAGCTCATGGTTTACTGCTATTGATATGTGTTGTTGGTTTCTGCAATACCTTTTTTAGATGAACAACAGTGATATGTTATTCTGATGATACAGCACACTACATGTTGTCTTGTTCCACGGGTAATTTGAAAAACAAACCTAATCTGCCAAAAAGGAAAGCATTGAAAATGACCTTCTGCCCCCCACCCCCCTATAATTAGGGGTCAGGTGTGACTGAACTGTGGCAATTGCATTGTGAGGAGCACTTTGCCAGTGACTACTAACTGAGGCAAATGAATCCATGTGATGCATAAGACAGCAGATAAAGCTTTTTAAATTAAAAAAAAAGGCTCCAGCAGAACCCCATGTTTTATGTTCTCAGTGCTCAGTTCCATTCACAGAATTTAGGACTACCCAGTCTGGCTCAGGCAGATTTTTGGGCTGTAATGGGTACACAGCAGCTGCAGAACACACACATGCTGCCATTTGGCAACTTGTTCATTCCTGCCTGATGATTATTACTGTTTGTGATGGAAAAAGTTTCTGCAGTTACTTGTTTCCATACAATTGCAAGAATATCGCCACATCAAGGAGTAATGCAGTGTTACCAGTAGAAGTAGTAGCAGGAGCAGTAATAGTACTAGTTGTAGTCCTAGGTGGCAGTTAGTAATGCAGATTTAGATTTTGAAACACAGATTACCTTACTTTTGAGACCGCAAGATAGATCTTTATTAAATTACCCAATATGGATCCCTTTCTACCATCAGGCCAAAATCAATAATAACAAAATTTTAATTTACAAACCACAAACTCAAGATACTCTAAAGCAGGTTAAACACTGAATGAATCATTTTTGTTGTTGTTTTACTCTACTGTTCGGATTCAACCCTTTACACAGTATAAATCACCAGTGTCATACAGCTCTGTATTTGCAGTCATTTTTAGCTTACATTTTAAATTTACCTTTCAATTTCTGTGCACCTCAGAAATAGTGTTTAATATCTATATACATGAGATGTACTGTAAAGCGGATCTTCTGATCTATTTTCTTCCTTCTTCTTTCATGTTACTGAGTCACATCTCTAAACCTTCATTTATAATGCTGCTATATGTTGATGTGTAGTATGTATGTGCAGTTTTCAATGAACTGACATTCTAAAATGTCTGCAAAATCACTCACGGTGCTCTTTCAGAGTCACCAAGAGACTTTCCCCTTGGAAGAGTCACACATGCTGAATTACAAAAGAAATCCATGGTAATGATTACTGTCTTTTTTCTCTTTCGGAAGTCATGGAAAATACCGGCTAATTTGTTTTTTTAGACAGCACACATTTATCAAACAAGTAATGCCTCGTTTCCTTGTGGTTCGCTGTACCTCCGTATTGTTTGATAACTTGATTTTAATAAAGACTTATTTATTTGACTGTTCAAAGTTGTTTCCAATCAAAATAATGAAAATACATTAAGAAAGGAATTTGGACCCTGTCCAGAAAGTTATTGGGACATTTTTTAAATATGCTTCTTATTATCCTTTGATGCGGAACAGTGTTTTATTCACTTATCTAGGCAGGAAATGCCAAAATATTGTACATTTGATGTTTTCCATAAAGATTTATTTTGATATCTGTTTCTTGGATATTGTGAATGCAAAAACAGTTCACTTCTAATGATTTCACTTTCAGTGGAAAGAACTTCAGTCTTTTTTTTTAGTTATGAACATAGCAGCCCTGTTTGAAAATGATTTGCTCAGCTCCAGTGCTTCACAAAATGTGCTCAGTGAGGGTCAAACACATCAGTCATACATGCAGATCAACACTAATTTAGTAATGTCAGTTAACATACGAATTGCTTTTCTACTTGACATATTTGTGATACCCAGCAGGGGAACCCCCCCCCCCCCATACCAGCCACCTGCATCTGCAAGAGCCATCATGTTTAGCTGCTGTTCCAGCTTACATTGCTATAGGTTAAGCTTCTCAGGAGGCAATCAACAGGCTCCCATGACAACAGTCTCCTAGTGACCAAATTCCTGCAAAACATCCTATCCCTATATCATGGCTCTCGCCCCCCTTTATGTATGGAAGCAGTTCAGAGATGGAGGGGTATGCCTGTGCTAATTGGAAATTAAGAACAATTAAAAAATACTGTGACAAAAAATGCCTAGCAGTAATAAATTCTCCAAATTGCTAACATTAATCACGAACAGGTGAAGGTATGTGCAAGTGCCTAACAAAAGGTGGTTTTTTAAGAATGATTCCCATGTGAACACAAGCTGACACAGTGCCCTCCATTAGTCTTCACCTGTCCATTGCTTATCCTGTATTAGTTTCCAGTTAGTTCCGAGGAACCCATCTGTGCACACAGGGTGTGTTGGCTCTGAAGAAAACCTGGCTGCCTGGTACAGGGTTAGGTTGATGTTGCAGATGCCCATCTATTTTTACCTGTGAGATCCCGTTGGGGAGCACTGCAGTAAACCCCACTGTCATGTGGGTCCTCCATTTTCAGTTTTTTTTAACAGCTTTCTGAGACTGCAAATAGCTTGGGGGGCTCACTGACTGGTTGTGAAATGGGGTCACAAGACTGCCATCACTGGTCTATATGAGCACGCGGCCTTGTACCTCATTCTGTACACGCACGCCCCTCCCCCCCTCCCCCTCCGTCAATGGAAAATATCTGTGGAACATGGTCATGGAATATTACAGTGGTGTGTCCGCGGTGGTATGTGTCAGCGAGTACGTCTGCGCATGTTGACCACATGTAGGCCTGCTCTGTGGCTTCCAGTCAGCATTTTCCACAAGCTGTCTTGCCCCCAGAAGCATAGTGTCATGCACACCCCACAGCCAGCTGCCACTCTCCTCTTGTTTTAGCAGGGGTATGTATTTCTTAGACAGTCCAACATCAAACGTGCTTCTCTGCAGCAGGGAGTGGTGTACAGGATGTGATGAAGAGTAGCACAGGGGGACAGTTGTATTGCTGGGTTGTACTAATCTGCACAAAATGTAAATTCTAGTGAAGAATCGAAAAACTGGCATGATAGTTGCCCCCAAGATTTAATCCAAATAATCCATGGGTCAAGATAATCTTGATTAAAGACCCTCATTCTGTCAGTCTGATGGTCCCAAGGAGGAAATCTGTACAATGCTTTAATTTCTATAATCTAGAGCTTGGATAAGGGCCTAAATTAAGTTCTGTCTATTTGCTTAATAGTCCATCTCTTGACTGACATTTTGGCCTTGCATTTAATCTGTTTATACCAATAGTTATTTAAAGGATTGTATGATCATGGCAAAGATTGGAATATAAATATTTTACCATAAACTATTGTTTACTGTGCTGTGGTTCACTGTTGTCAGAAACTGCAATTTAAAGAATTTTGAGCCCAACAAAGAAAGACCCATTAAATCAGTTTTTTAATGAAATATTTAATCTCATTTTAATGTAGATTTTATGCTAATTCCAATCTGAAATTTGAATCTCAAAAGGGGACACTTGTATGTCCCCATTGGCAAAGCTGTAAAGAAATGATTGTTTGTTGGGAATTGAAAAAAAGGATGTACACGTAGATTTGTGAGCTGACTAAAAGAGACATGAAAACAAAAAAAAAAATAAAAAAGAATTGATCCACCCCGGATGCCAAATACTTTGAAAAGCAAAGTTTTGTTTGACACAGGAGCACTGAAAATGTGTCCCAAACAGTAAGTGTTCATCTCCTCTGTGTGCTGAGATGTTGAACTTGAATACACTGCAGCAGCCGGTGCTTTGCACAGCGGTGCGTTTTCTGCTGTCTGCTGCCATGTCGCATACCGTACATCTTCCACTGTGGCACAGGCTGCCTTCAGCAGAACTCTGCACCATTTCACAGACTGAATTAGCCACAGCTTGTGAATTTGTCACAGCTCGGCATTTTCAGGGAAATTAAGATAATAAAAATGGCAGGATGTCATAAAAGGGAAAATGAATGGAGTATTTTATTGCTTTTGTCTTGGCTGTGACACATGGCATGCACACTCCCCAGTGAGAGTGTTTCATGCAGTGAATTATGGCACGTTTTAATGTTTCTGCTGCTGGGAAGGGGGCAGGGTGGGCTTTGTGCAGTGGGGTGGGGGGGCACAAGCCAGACCTGGTGTATGTGGCACCTCCACTCCCACGGTGCCGATCATGCTACGATTGGCACAGTCGCTGGGGCAGCAGCTGACAAAGGCGCTGCCGTGTAACACAGGTGACAGGCCAACAGCAGGTTGCAAGGGCACAGCTAGAGGAATCCCAGAGGGAAGCCTCCCGCAGTACACAAGTATACACACATTGTTCTACTCTCGCACACAACTCCTTACTCACTCACCCTTTAGTGAATAGGTGTCACTTATTTTCTTGTGTCTTAAAGCGCATGTTAGCCATTCGCACGCCATGACCAGTGCACAGGATATGGTATTCAGAGGGAACCACTCTGTGGAAAATGAAGAGATCTAAACTAATTGGGTATGAAGTGGAGCAGCCAGTGCATCCACTGGGCGTCAGTTCCGCATCTCTACTGTCACCAGTCATATAACACTATCATGGTGCAATTCGAGTTGCCCGCTGCACAGAGCTGTGAGTTGCAGCTCAGAGACTGATCTTCTGTTCTTCCCCTGAGCCAGCGTGTACGGATCTCAATGTACAGAAACAGTTGTTACTTAATAATCTCTTATATTACTACAGCCTAGAGAACAGCTGTTTAAATGAAATCTCTTATATTATTACAGTTATTATTGCACCTCTTACAACAAACTCTCACATTATTATAATCCACATTAAAGCCTGCTCTGAGTCACCTGCAGGTGTATGCGTTTATGCATGGTATGTTTTTGCATTGTTTGCCCATAGGTATTGCATGTTTACATAAGCAATTCAGGTTACAACAGCAGGGTAGGGCTGTTACACTCTTGTTCATTGGTTTAGTTCTTTCAGGGCTTCTCCTGCTATATATGCACAACCCCAGCCGCCACAGCCGTCCTGTCTGAGCTTCTGGGCCTCACTCACCCAGGGCACCTTGTTTTACTCATGCCCTTGGCTATGTTTGTATTCTGAGGTTTTTAATGAGGGATATGGGTGTGTAAGGGAGGGTGACAGGGGCAGGCACCTTTGACTGTTGGGCTATTTAAGTATCTAGCACATGAGGACAGGCCTCACAGGAACGGAAGATGGAAAAATGCAGTTTCCACATAGACAGCTTTGTGATTGTCCTCGCCATCCCATGGCAGCAACCAAGTTGCTCGCTAATCTTGGGATAAAAATAGCATCCTGGGATTGAACTGCTGCTAACAGTTGCCTATGTTAGTATTTGCAGTACAAAGTGTACCTGTGTATTGGGTTTTTCCACCTAGAACATAGCATGTGGTCTCACCTCAGGAAGTCTCTTCAAAGATCCTCCGCTGACCTTTTCAAGACCTTAACCCCAGCCCCATATAGCACACATGTTCACCCACACCTTTTTATTTTTTTCTAACAGATAAAAATGGGTGTATCAGGACATCAGATGTGTCCTCGTAACCCTAAGCTGTCCATCACAACTTATACATGTACATATTGACCCTGCTAATGAAAAATCTGCATATGCACCATGAGTCTTGGCATCCAAGCATCTCACTTTCTTGACTCATTTAGCTCATGCTTGTTAGACTTGAGTTTTCATCTGAAGTTATTTGTCTTGTTCATTCAAATTTGCATTTAATAAAGTATCTTATGTGATTCTGCCCCCCCTAATCACTGTACCTAGTAAATGCGAAGCACAGCGTGGTTTGGGTTACTCACCTCCTCGACAAAGGAAAGATACCTTACATTCCAGCATGCCGACAGGAAACTCACCAGCGAGGAGGAGCTTGAAGAAGCTAGTACACATGGCAGGACTCATAAAAGCACTCAAGCAATATTACACAATTGTTTTAGCTCAGTGGCATAGCCATGTTGGCCAAAGGCAACACTATTTAATTCAATGTGCTGTCATTCTGAATGCATGAGTCAAGGATAGCAACAATCAGAAGGAGCAAGTCTGGCCAGAAAATGACACTTTCAATTTTATTCATTTGGCATAGCCTGTTTTTTTTTTTTTTGCTGACTTATGTTTAGCTTAAATTTGTTATGACATATAATTATTAGTGCATATACATTTATAAACCTCTTAAATTAAGCATAAAATGCAATTTAGTTTTAGACCCATCTTCACAGCACAATCCCCACATGTTCAAAAGAACCACCTCAGAGCTGATCTAACTCTCTTAAATTTTACTTCATTGTTTACTTTATACAAAACCGAGAATAAACTTGTGGGCAACTGCAGTGTGTCCTGGAGGCTCGACGTTTAACAACTTGTATTGCATTAATTCAGTAAATCCAACCTTGTGTTCTTACTACAAGTGACTCTAATTCTGGATGCAAACTGACCCATTCTCTATCATCACAGAGATGCTGAGGTTCTTCAAAAACAAAACTGTTCCTTGCAGCATGTACTGAATGTATAATTGAAAATCTTATGTAATATGTGTTTCCACCTAGTAAAATCACATTTCTGGGGCCACCTTTGTGCTCGCCGAGTGCAGCAGCTTACATTAAAGTAAAGTTTTTGTTTCCTTACATCAGGAGTAATTTTCTGCGCTACAGGAACACTGAGCACAGCTTAAAGAGTTTGCTGTGGCGTGAGATTAATAAATTGTCTCAGGCCCCTTGTGAAGGTTGCTGTGAAGAATGGCGGTCGCAGTTCGGTGACTCTGCACAGGAGGAGCACTCACAGGAGCGGCTAGAGAAACACAACCTCATGAACTAACTGTCAGTCGTGGTTGAACAGGAAGCCTGTGTGTAGTGGTCAAGCCTGTCCGTGTGCCTCCCAAGGAATGTTTTCCTAGCCTGGGGTCACTGGGGGGGGCAAGGCTTTGTCAGCAGCGGGCCCCCCCCCCCCCCCCCCCCCCCCCCC
>UFQX01000132.1:232074-274574 GCA_900497675.1 Arapaima gigas
CCCCCCCCCCCCCGCCCCAGCATTCAATGGAGTGTTCTCATGGGTCCAGGGAAGGGTAACCATTTCAGTTGACGTCATGGCTGATGGTAGCATAGGGGCTGGGACCAGATGTGCAGCCTCTCAGGGCGGGTCAGGGAGAGAGCGTGAACACGGCTCAGAGCCCAACACTGGCCAGCGCCCAGTGAGCCACCCACCAGTTGCACTCCAACGCTATCATCATTGGCTCACCCTGAGTGTGAGGAACCACCCCGTAGATGTAGAATTAGCACTGGCAAGAGGGAACTTTAATGGCCTGTAGAGCCTGCAGCAGCTGAATCTTAACAGCAGTTACTCTTGACAAGGTTCCACCCACAGCCCAGCTGCCTCACAGGCACAGTTGTAAACCTGTCAAAGCTGCTGACCTTTGGTCTGTATAGTTGTCTCAAAACAATAGGCCTCCTGGGGTAAACAATTGACCGGTGTGAGCACAGTGCTACTGTGACTACCTCATCCTCACTGGCAGCTGAAGGCGAGTGCATCACCTGCAGCGGGCCAAAACTGCTGACAGCCAGCACACTCTGAAGCCGGAAACCTGAGCAGGACACTGCACCCGGGTGTGTGGGCGGAACCACATGACAACACTTCAACTGACATGAGCACGACACTCACGCAAGACCACAGCTACGAATTGCTTGCTCTTCCGTTGACATCTGGGTTGTCTCCTCACTCCTCAGCACTGAGCAGTCTAGAGGAAGCCTCAGGTTTATCAGAAACCCCCTGAGATGACAGAACGTGCTAGAAAACACTGTGAAAGTTTTCACAGCATCTGGGGAAAGTCACTGTGACCTTAAGGGCGTAATGGAAAGAAAAAAACCACAGCATAATAAATTTTAGCATTTGGTCTGGTTTACAAGATTTGCAGTCTCGTCTGAATTGTTTTTTCTCTTTTTCTGTTATCTGTTATCTCTGTTAATCAGTATCACTACCTGCCTGTTAAAATCCATCATACATAATTAATCTGACTATAATTTTTTTAAAACTTTCATTACATATCCTTCATTAATACAATATTTCTGTGGGTTTTGATTTCATTCAGATTTCACTGGGGTATTATTTCATTGTAATAAGTTCCGATTAAGTGATTGAATTTTTCCTTCTTCCGTAATTGCTCAATGGTCATATTGCATAACCTTTAAGGGTTATATTTCCCATCTTTTTCCGAGGGCAGAAGTGCTGTGTTCTTCTCTGCGGGCTTTTCGTGTATTTTGTTTATGTGCCTGTAGTGTTTTCTGATCGTGGTCACATAAGCTGTATGGTCAAAAAGAGCAGTCGTGTTACTGAAATACCTGCTTGAAACCGGGGTTACAAAGTGAGTGAAACTTTCCAAGAGGATTTATTCTACTTTCCAAGGTGAAATGTGGGCCATAGGACAATATCTCACCCTGGTAGAAAAGCTGGCAGGTAGAAACACTGGCCACAATCCTCTTTGTGCCTTTGCTGCATTCAAGTCCAGTTATGAAAGGACAGCATGTATGTAGCAGCATCCAGTGATCAGCCAGGGCTGTCAAGGTATCAGTCAGCAGAGCTCCAGTGCAACGATGAGCCTTCAGTCCAGCCATGTGCAGTTCATGTCCACTTTCTGCAAACATTAAAGGAGGTTTAGTGCAATGAGTTTATACAGCCAGTCCTATGCAGGGTGATTTTTGCAAGTACAAAGTCAAATTTGTTCAACTTTTTAAGAGGAGGCTCCTTCTGAAAGTCATCTAATTATTGGTATTGTTAGCAATCATGGTGTCAATGTTTCAAGAAAATATTGGCCTGTGGTCAGAAACGTTTTCATGAACTGAAGTTTACGTGTAATACAATGCATAGTAATCAAAACAGGAGTTAAACTTTTTCGTTAAATAAACACTTGCCCAATATCCACACTCAATGATGTTTGCATTGTCTTTATTTTATTATTCCAAGTTATTGCTTTTCTATATGTGAATAACTTTGACGTCAGTCTTTTTCAATCTAGCTCTGTTATGTTCCTGAACTTTTAAATGAAGCCCATGGAAGAGCTGAGTGGCTTCCATTGTTTTTGAAAGTGTTAATCTCACAAAGATCAGCTTCTTCCACACTGCAGCACAGTACAGAATATAAAGACTACAGCACTATTATAGAAAGCAAAAGTGATGTAAACATAGTGTTTTTCCTTTGTTTATTGTCATGAAATTTGTAATAAAAAGTTGAAACTGTTTATTACATTGCAGAAAACTACAAGAATGAGGAAAATTATGTTTCCTTCTGTTTTCTTCCATTTTTTCAAAATCTTGAGGCTGCAGCACAGGGATAATGTTATTTTTTCCTGCTGCCAAATCCCTTTGCAGTGCTCTGCATGAACATAACTGCTTGTGTTCTTCTCCTTTATGGCTCTGCTACTTCCCATTTCTGCAGTAGCAGAATATCCTGTCCGTAGATTTTATTAATCCTTTGGCCACCCTCTGATTCACAGGACATTGTGTTTTCCCAACTCTGGCTGGCTTGCTGAAGATAATTCTGGAAGTATTCCTAAAAACAGTTTATAATGAACATTCTAAATCCATGTCCAACATGGAATTCGTCGTGAAAAATGGCTCACATCCATTCCATGAAAGAGATTTCCATGACCTCCCTTAGCCACCACATAACTTAACTGAGGTGTTTAAAAAAATGCTGTTAGCGCCTTGACAGAGAAAGGCATGGAATTGCCTTGTGACTTTAGAGTTGTTGCACTTTGTTTAATTCTCTAGTAAATTAAATTTGTAATTGTCTATTTGTTTTGGTTTAACTGCATTAACTCAGATGGTATGAGCATTTTTTCCTGTGTTTATCTGCTGAGTATGAGTTTCCCTGCAGGGATTAGTATAATACCTGCTTTATCTTAACACAGTCCCTGGGCAGGTGTTTTGTGTTGGCTCTCACAACACAGTTACGTCATCCACCAGCTGTATGTGGTGTCAAACAAATCAATACCTAAAAAGTTAAAACTCAACCCGCATTACAAAATGATGCACTACTCAGGTTTTCTTACTTGTTTTCAGTGACAGGGGACAGTATGAGTGTATTTGTGTTTCTGGTCTAGCCCCCTAAAAACCTGACACGGTATGTTATCCCCAGTTGGTCCAGATGAAATGCAGTAGTCGCTATTAGGAGTTGAGCAAGGTCTAGTGAAGTGTGGAGGGTTACGCTGGCAAGCAGGAGGAGGCAGATATGAACGTGGTGGAAATGGTTCCTGTTCAGTGGGTCCTGCAGCCTTTTTAGACTTAGGGAATACTTGTATAACAGCATATCTCAGCAGCAGGAGCCACAGCAGTGGGGGTCCGAAAGCCCTGTGCATCTACTGTTCTTTGTGGAACTGCATAATATGACATGACACACAACATATGTTTCCTTCAGGACTTCCCCAGCAAGTCACTCTTGGGTGTCACGGGATCCGGTAATGACTCTCATACCTGCACTGGAAGCACCCCTTAAACTGGAAGGTTGTCGGTTTGAGTTATGCTGTTGGGAATGATATGTAACTTGAATTGCTCCAGCGAAACGTCAAGTTGTGTAACATGGAGCGTTAATAACAAAGAGGTCATCGTTCTAATCATCATTTCTCTTCTTCTCACCTTTTTTTCAGTTAAGGTGCAATATGTCTGGTTGCTAGTCTGCAAATGTTTTATAATGTGTCAGAAACATTGGTAACCGACAGCTTTTGTGAACATTGGTGTTTATTGGTGTTAGCAGAAGAAGCAGGTGGAGGGATGCAGGCTGTTTGTGTAAAGTACAGGTGAGCTGTGTAGTGTGGCACAGGTGTGTACTGTACCTGATCTAGTGTCAGGGTCTCCTGCCCCCCCCCCCCCCCCCCCANAGGTGAGCTGTGTAGTGTGGCACAGGTGTGTACTGTACCTGATCTAGTGTCAGGGTCTCCTGCCCCCCCCCCCCCCCAGCTATACTCAGAAAAAATAATACCACTTAATTAAGACACCTTTTTTGCTCAGAACGTGAAAATTAAAAATTCAAGTGCTAGAAATCCCGTGGGAACGGCACAGCAGCGTGTATAATTTGTTAATGCTGTAAATGCCTTGCAGTATTAAGAGCTGGAACTCTCTCAGCTGCATTTGCATTAAAGAGACACAGGTGGGAATGAAAGCAGTGCTTCCTGATCACCAAGGCGAGGGTTTGGTGCCCACCCTTCCTGCCAGTAGTGGGGAAACACTACTCCTTCTGTTGACACTACAGTGGACTACAGTGCAAATATGAAGTTAATACCAGTGGGACCAGAAAAGAAGTAAATTTCATCATTTAATAATTATCATTTACTAATAATTTGGCCACTGTTGCTAGACACAAAATCATCTCACATATACTTAGTAGTAACTCCTTTCGCATGGTGACACAAGCATGAAAACATGGACGATATAGTATGTGGAGCCCATGGTTAAGTAGCTGTGTAATTTTACATGGGTTAGTCAGGGTATATGTTGCAGGACCTGCCATTCATTTGCAGGGAAACTCAGGGAAAGGGGTGAGGCAGGAGGAATGTGGGACGTGGTTGCGAAAGCACTGAGACGCTTCTCCATTTCAGCCTAGAGCAGAGTATTCCCCCCTTGGCATAGACACCACCTTTATGACTTTCGTTTCTATTCACTCCTTCATCATCTGTGCAATGGCCACCTGACATGTGGCTCTCTTCTGCACAGGCATGACAAACGGTAGTTGCTCGAAATCTGCATTGCAGATGTGTGTGCAAGACCCTCATGGTGGAACATTATTCACATATCGCACACAATAGCCAACCTCCTGGATAGTTTGTCTGGCTTCTGGCTCATTTCTGTTGCTGTGGCAGCACCCCCTGCAGCTCTCGAGGTCACCAGATTTAATTTTCCGAGCACGAAGCTGCTGGCCCTAGGGCCCAGTGTACAGAGGAGTTTAGCCGAAGAGGGATGTGTGAGCATGTGAGCTGTTGATCAGGCGACAACTGGAAAAATCCTCCAGTTAAAATCAGCTCTTCCCAGTAGGCAGCAGCAGGACCTGAGGATGGACAGACAGTTGAGTTGAACCACCTGGGGGCATGTGCTGTTTTGAATGTACTTGGCAGGAGACCTTTACGATTTGCATGTGAGGCGAAGCAACAGTCCCAATGTTAATGTTTCAAGAAAACCATGGGACAGTTGTTCTCACACTGTTTATGGTTTTTTTTTTTTGCTATGATGTATATTCTCACAGGGAAACACGTTGCAATTTGAAGATGCCAAGTTATACGCAGAAGTCAGATGTGTAACCCAGGTGCTTGTATCCTCATTAACAAGACAAACTGGGCAGAGCTGTCATGTGTCCCTTTGGTCTAATTTGGTCTAATTTTGAGGGTCCTTCACACACCTGTTGGTGACCCCATACCATCAGTTACCACCTCAGCAAGAATTTACTGTTCTGTCATTTTACAGATCCACTGAATGTTTGCAGTTTTATATTTTTTAACGCGCATGTGATTTTCCTGTCAGAAATTCAGGGTACAGATGGAGGTGAGAGTTCCAGTTGCTTATTCACAGTATGAATGCAGTGTCTACCACCCCACGATTATCATCAGTAGTGGTTTATAACATTTAATATACTGTACATTGTCCTTTGGAGAGTGTGGCAGTAGCAAGTCATTCGGAGACTGCGCTGTGTGCGACTTTTACAGCTCAGCTATATTCATCTGCGTTTGCTTTTACTGCTTTGCATTCATTGTGTTGCTACACTGTGACATTTATAGGTACCTCTCATGCAGGACCCCCCGGCGATACGCTGCTGTACTTTGCTGTTTCAGAGGCTTGAAGCAGGACTCTGCGAAACCTCCTCTTTAATGCGAGCGCAACTCTATGGCACTTCAAGAAATACCCAATCGCTAGATAAGGGAGCGTCACTGTAGACTAGCACTGCATTAGCATGCTTTGAACACAGTATGTTTAATATGGTGGTTCAGCAGGTAGTCAGGTAGTCAGATTGATGTCAGGTCAAGTCAGAAGACTGTTCCTTTACCCTAGGTATTTAAATTTCCTGTTCTGTTTGATTTAAGTAAAAAATAAAACGCTCAACAGAGTAAGCCATCTAACCAGGAAAATGTTAACAATAATAGAAATACAGTGTCTAGATGCAACAAAAGCCATAATGTATTGTGGCCTTGTAAGATCAGAACTGACACCCTGCCGTCTTTGCTTTTTCTGGGGTTTATGAAGTGGTTTCAGGTCCTGTGCAGTTGCACAGCTCACTTGAATTCTTCTACTGCCGTATAAAGGAAGGTCAGAAACAAAGAATGCAGACTATGTGGAACATTCTTCTTCGTCATTTACAAGCCACTGCCATGGTCTCCGTGCTTGATGCAATCATATACTTGATGAGTATCAATTATAAACAAGACGTCTCCTTTCTTGGGGGGGAGAATTAAACAACATCATCTGTGCTGCACGGAGAGGCGAAGCACGTAAGCAAGTTGCAGGCGGGGATGGGGTCAAGGCAGAGGGTGGGTAGGCAGCCTCTAGTCACGACCGCAGAAAGGAAACTTGAGCTAGGTCATTTATCGAGGCCTCCTTTATACTGCACATAAAGAGCTGCACAGGATTGTGAGAACCCAGGGTAAACAAGCGTGTCATTGCTCAGAATGAGGCCAGCACTTAGAGGGAAATGTGAGCCTATCCTGTAACGCTGATGGAAAGAGGGGCAATAACAGTGTCACCATGTTCACTATATTAATTGGTTAGTCGTGCAGCAATGGAAATTCTGCTTGACCCTACAAGCGGCTGCTTTCTGGGCCTGGAATACAAACATACTCATAAATAACACCCTTAGCTATACTGTATTTATAAATATGTTCAGAATGCAGACAGTATGTTAATACGATTAAATATGTAAATATGCCTTGTATGTGTCGATATTTCACATATAACATTAATTGGTTTGTGCATGATGCCTGTTTAGGCATGGGAGTTCAAATGAAGGGTTCACTCTGGCCCTGTGGGGAGCAGCCATGACACTGCTGATGGATGGGTTTATGGGTACCTTTGTAACCTGCTCAGGCTGACACACCAATGGGAGTTAGAGAGCAGCTGATCTACACCAGAGCCAGCACTAACTTTCCATGCAGCGCATTACAAAGGTCACTGCAGGAGGTTTTGCCACTGTCTGCATGTTGGATACACCTGTCACACGGAAGCCCCCCCCCAGCCCCTCAGCTATCATGACCATGACTGTAGCATAGGGTGGGGTACATTTTATGTTGCAGTGAGACCCAGAGGAGGTGAGAGGATAGGTGTGTGGGTGCAACAGCCTGAATTGCTGGAGGACTTTGGAGGCGGTTAAAGCAGGTGGTGAAGGGATGAGTGGGTGTTAAGGTTCGGTACTGTCAAAAGAAGGTGTGCACTTCCTTCATGAAGGCTATGGCTTGTTAGGTCTTATCGTAGCCCTTTTGTCTATTCTGTTGAGCACAGATGAAGTTTGTAGTCATTCAGTCTGTGGTTGGGAAAAAAGCCACCGTCCCATTCTCACTCATGCACTTTTCCCAACGCATAATTTCCCAGTTTCCAGAGGGAATTGCACATAGTGTGAGGTTGCCTGACATGTTAACCATGAAATGCAATTTGAAATCCACACACCAGAAGATTTGGAATCACTGCATGTTTTAAATCGCACTGTAGTTCAAATTCTCTCAAAAGGATCAAAAAAGAGCAATCTCACATAACCCTTTCATGCAGCAGCTTGATCAATACATTTTAGTTTGAGACTGAAATGTCAATATGGTACCTGGAACAAGATGCTATTTTGAGTGGATAGTGTTGGTTGGGTGGGGTCTTGCAGCAAATGAGTAGATTTCCTCCTTTGTGTCTTTGGGTTCTGAATTGCCTATTCAGTGGAATACTGCAAATTTTAATTAAAAAAATAAATGAACAGAATTGGAATTATGATACCAGTAAGAACTTCATTTTATTTTCTTGTGACTTGAAGTGGTTCATTCTATACCACCTTATTGTCCCGAAATGGAGGGGAAGGCATGCAAACGATTAGATTTTATCTGATGCCCAGTATTCTTTCAAATTTGTCTCATCAGACATTACCTTTAAACACAGTTTCCTTGCATAAAAGGATTAGAATTTGACGTTGTAATTATTAGTGGGACAGTTTACTTGTGCGATACCATTAAATGATGAGGAACTGTAAGAAAAGACACAGATGATTTTCATATTTTTTAAAGTTGTAGTATAGGTTTGCTCGTCCCCACTCTACAGTATGTCAAAGGTTAAGGATTTTAGTTCCAGTGCTGGTTCACTCAATTATTTGAAAGTATAATAGGCTTATTTGAATGCAGCATTGAAAAAATGTGCTAATGTAGATCCCCATTATAAGTAGACTACTTGCTACAATTAGCTGCTATTATCCTCTGCATGTCCATTGATAGTAATGTTCCCTTCCAAAGCTAAGCTACAATTTTGCAGCCATTTGCCAACCTTTGAAAGAACCCTTGGTTGTCTGGACTTGATTCATCCTAAGTGCAAATGTCTCTGTGGTGTACACTGTTGTTTTTTTGGTCAGTGTGACTGAGCCATCATCTAGCGTGCCTTTTCAGAGGTACACAGTGTCCAGGGTTGTGTAACCAACCCCTGGAAGTTTTTCAAGGGGCATCATAAAGACAGCAGAGGAATCAGCACTTTCATCTCTCTTCGATCATATGACATCCCCTGGAGGCTCTGGCTGTATTTATGGACCTAATGTGTTTAAACAGTGTTGCATTTGAAAGCGAAAAACTACCATAAGGAAGACATATGTACAAAGTACATTGATCTAGCCATTTATGTGCAGTTGCAAAATGCAGTTTTGATGATTACTTCATTTTCCCTTTTAACACAATTGGAGAGATTAGATTTTAATCTACCAGCAACGATGTTTTCATCTGTGCTGCTTTGGTCAGGTTCGGTTTGCTAGAGAGTAGATCAACAGGTGTTGACTAGCAGTGTCATCTGTTTCACTAGTGTTATCCAATCTAGGGTTTGAGAAATAATCGCCATAAAATGCTGTACTCACACACAGCTTTAAAATGACAAACAGTCGCATGGTCACGCTGAACTGTCATATTCAGTCTATGGACTGATCCTCTGATAGATGGCTGGGGGTTTGGTTTCACGGCAGCTGGTCCTGAGATGCTTAGCTGTGAATCAAGGAGAAGCTGGCTTGTGGGCCCGCTCTGTAGACAGTCAGGGGACACCCTTAACTGCTCTGCTTAATTTTTAATTGTGACTGTAATGGCATTCCCAGCAATGTCAGCCGCTGTGTTTGCTTTTGTCTCTCGTGACTTGTGATTCTGAATTTGTGTCATACGGCAGAGCTTGAGACAGCAGGAACATAAAAGATTTTTTTTTCCAATCCCTTTTTAAAGACAAAGACAACATCTGGCTTGCAGATCTTAAAGCACAGAAAGAACACAAAGGACTGTGTCACCATAGCTTTTAATCTGGGTTTAATTCAGGATCTGCTTTGACTGTGAACAGCAGGTAGTATCCATTTGATTTTTAGACTTGCAAATAGTATGGTGAATGACAGCATAGACATATAAATTGAAGCTTGCTGGTTAAAGTCCCGCTAAAGGACTTTTTTCCCCTCTACCAACTCATTTAACTTGTTTCACTCCAGCACAATACCCAGCTATATACATACATACATACATACATACATACATACATACATACATAAATAAATAAATGCCTTTTGCATAAACGCATCAGCAAAGGAACAATATTATAGTACTAATAATGATCTGATGATGTGGGAAATGAGTGCTGCCTCCGATCTTTGCCCTATGGAATCCACAGGTCTGAAGTTCCAACCAGCTTCATGCCCTTTGTGGCTTGGTCTGATGCAGACTTTTTAATGGGGCGTTGCTATTATGCTGTGTCCAATTATTCTTGAAGTACTTACAGAGTTCTACAGAGAGCACATTGAAAAAAATGCAAGCATACCTTCTACACAGAGACTCATTTATTTGGGTTTTTCCCACTGTTGTATGCACATTTTAAATGCACAAACAGAGCAAGAATGCTGTGAGAAAGCAGCAATTGTTTGAGCTCCTTTCGTGCTTTGAAACGATCAAAGAAAAGGTACATTTCAAAACTGATGCTCTTAGTTTTGTGGTTTGCCCTTATAGACAGAAACACCTCTGCTTTTCAGTACATTCAGAATCCTTTCTGGCCTTCTCATCTTCCTCTACATCTGTAGATGGTGTGAAAGAGTAAGATAATTATTTACGGGCACTTTAATTTGTGACCTCTGTCCTTCCTGCTTCCCATTCTTCTGTTTCTTCCCTTCCCTTGCTAGTGCACCCAGTCTCTGTGGATGGGATGTGCCACTGTATGCCAGCCCTATACTGTGACAGGTTTGCTAGCTTTGTAAGTCTGGACCAGTTCATAATGTATTGTTCTCATCAAAAATGTGGCTGCTTGTGATTTTTTTTTTCCAGCTCAACTAAACTTTTGCAGCTGCGCAAGTACTCGGTCTACAGGGGACTTTAAATGGGAAGTAGAAGGAAGGCAAGTCATTTAGGACAGATTTTCAACAGCTTTCACCACCAAAACTATTTTTTGTGCATTGGAATATGGCTCAAAGGGTTAAATGTATAATGATGTTCACTCTTTGGTGTGCATCTAATGACAGGCAAGGATGTGTGATTTGCTGCCTGTACTGTAGAAAAACTGAAATTCTGCAATGCCAGTGGAAAATAAAATAGGCCTCAAAGAGCTGCATCTGAATGTTTGGCAACAATGACGAGGCTTATGGGACAGGTAGATGAGATAAAGTGACTTTTTTGCTCCTCTGCTGCCACATAAACATTCTTTAAAGGTCTGTTGAAAGCAGCTAGGGAGGGAGAATAAATATTCACTTGTGCCCTGGCAAACCTTAGTTGTCCAGGAGCATTTGAATAATAAGACTTTTCCAAAGCAACAGATGATTTGTCTCTATGCGCTATGGCCTCTTTCTCTTTCCCCCTCCCTTTTTTGTCTCCTTCTTTACCTCACTTCCTCCTTTCCAGGTATGCAAAATTTTTGATTCAGATTGATTTGACCCACAGTTGGGCAAGCAGAGACCAGTCATATGCAGAACAGCAGGGTCTGCCTGAAAAAAAAGAAACCTTAAATCCACTCCAGCTGTCATACACACACACACACACACACACACACACACACACATACACACACACACACACACATAGATATATATTTTAATTTTTTTATTTTTTTTGATTGAGTATGCAAAGGAGAGACTGCAAAGCGGAGTGAGGAAAACAGTGGTATTTGAACATGAGTGGAAGTGTCAGGTTAATGGATTATTATCTCTCTGGAGATAAAAGTGTTCCCTCCTTTTTAAAACTATTCACGCAATGTCTCCTGCAGCAAAGCTGCTTCTCTGCCGTTTACTTGAAATGTTGTTCCGAAAGGTCAAGCTGACACTCTCATCAATTCAGGGGATAGCCATGCATACCTTGTTCACAAGACTCTGTTTCCCTTTCAAACCCTTGCACACTCATGTCACCTTTAAAAAAAAAAAACAGGTTGCACGTCACCTTTTAAAAAAACAGGCCTGTCATCACAAGGACATGGAGTTGAATACATAAATTGTACATTCTTTAGATGGTTGAGAGACCTCTCCTTATTTAAACCTATGAAGGAACAGCGATCCATGTACCTGGAGGCTGTACCTGTACAGGCTGCCAGGCTGCATATGATTAACAGAATCACTGTCAAACTGGATTAAACAAGTATTATCCATCTGTCTATCTGACACATTTTTTTAAAGATTATAGAGCACAAAATCATTCAGTAACCTTCAGTATTGTAATTATATTGGTTTAATAGACTTTTTAATCACATAAACTGTATCAGCCAGCTTGATGATGCTTAGTGACGATTATAATGGCTTCTCTACTTCTTGTATTGCATGAGATCTTGTATAAGACACCTTTACGTTGTTTGTAATTTCGAAATCATTCTGCATAAGATAAATGGGACAAAAATAAGGAGCTCTCTTCAGTTTTATTTCTTGACTTGGCAATAATTCCAAACATGAGTCCCTGGTGGCTGAGAAGGAGGGAGAACATCCAGGTCCAGACTACAAAAACACAGGGACTCAGGTTGAATAAGAAGTGATGAAGACTTTCAGCTGCTTGTTGGAGTTGAGAATCTGAGAGCCTGAGCACCTGTAGCTGCTAAAGCATGGTTGTCTGCCCCAACTCTTGCAGTATGAGGAACTTTCACTCAAGAGAACGGTTCAGAGGTCGGGTCAGGGCAGATCTGGAGGGCACACTGGCAGGTGAACTGTCCATCTTTGCCAATATACATCTTTCCTTGCAGCCACCTTGGCTGACAGAAAGCCCTGTTGGAGTAGTGAGCCGCAGCTGGAATTTAACGGTCGCATGCTGGCAGGGTGATCACTGCCTTGGTTTCCCAGGGTGAGAGTTTTTCCATTAATAAAGTTTTCCAACCTTGCTGAAGTATGAATTTTGTGATTTGTTTTAGTCTGAGATTCAACTCACAGTACAAGTGAAATGCATTGCATGTAGCTGCTGTGTTTTCACCCTTCAGCTGTTGGGAAATTGTTAGCAAGACATCTAGCGTGCCTAAATCAAATGCAAAAATGCATGAAGTGTTTTATATTGTTTTCATTCGGTCACGAAGGTCTGCTAGAACAAGACAACTTGTTTTACTGTCTGTCAGTTCAGTTACAGCGGGTGGAGAGTGTACGTTTCAACGAGCTACCCATTAGAAGACCTCATGTATCACTCTTTGAAAATAATGAAGCTGTAATTGTTGAATTGGATTTTAGGGAAGGATTGGTGTCATTAGCACAAATCTATTCATTTTTGATGGTTAATCATTGGTGATGTCGATGGTCTATCAGTTTCCTGGCCACTTAACCTTTGTAGCTTCCGAACACTTTGCGGTGAGGTTATTAACTGAGGTTCTCCGATTTTTCACCGTGGATTCATAGCTGACCCAGAGGAGGCTGTTCTTGCTGGAGTAGCCACATGTGCTGGCATATAATGCTGACCCCTGCTGTTTCCTTGCCCCCCCCCCCAGTACAGGATTGGGCAGCTGTATATGATCAGCAAGCACAGCCACGAGCAGAGCGACCGAGGTGAGGGTGTGGAGGTGGTGCAGAACAAACCCTATGAAGACCCCACTCATGGCCAAGGCCAATTCACCGAGAAGCGGGTGTATCTCAACAGGTGAGTCCTGCAGTCACCCACAACCTCTTCCACACTGACCACATTCAGTAGGTTGTCTCTGTACGTCTTGATGAGGATCGCGAGACTTAGAGTTAGCCTTTGAGTAGATCCTGTCTGGTAACTGTCATGAAGTATTCCAACTGATCTTCTATCATACAAATTACCCAACTAAGGGATTATACTGATCACTTGATACTGAATTTATAAAACAGAATCTACACTGGCAAATCCTGAGGAAAATGTATGCTTGTTGTTCACTGTCACCACGAAGCAATGCTTCTGATCGAACACACAAATGAATTAATTGGAGCTTATACAGCAATGCATTCCTGTCTTGGTCCTGTCCAGCAACTGGTTTTTTAACACTTGCTATGATGTGCCCAGTTCTGGTTTGAAAGCTCATCAGTCGGGGCTCTGTAGCCTGTGCTTCTGAAGATGACCTTTCACTACTGCATCAGAAAATGCCCAAAGGACAGAAGCTCTTAAGCTGCTGAGTGGGACCTCAGGGAAGAATAGATCATGAAGAGGGCAAAGGCAGTGGGACCAAGGAGATCAGTTGTTCATTTGAGCCCTGGTACATATGTCAGCACTCTAAGCAAGCAGGATGCAACACAGCTGATGACTCAGCAACTGCATACAGCTAGTCTTTGTTCTTATGTCTCCTGTACTAAATGAATAGAGGAAAGGGAGAAAAAAGAGGGTGTGGAGAGTCTGGTTAAGTTAACAGTGCAAGAGTACATGGTCTGTTTTGCGCTGGGAGATCTCAAGAGTCACTCAAACAGGGTGGGTCTGTTCCCTAGAACTGTGTATGTATGTGTGTATTTTATACATATGTAAGTCTTGGCACAAGTGGTCATTTCCAAGCTTTCAGCTGTGTCCAAGGTAGGAAGTCCTCTACCGAGGACATGTCCCCGAGCCCCACCTCTCCATCCTTTCTCCATAACACCCGGAAGCCCTAGGCCTCCCTTGCTCACCACAGACATGCTGACAGTCATCTCCCCCTGTCTACATACCCCACCAGCTGCTGTCCTCAGTGACCCACTGGTCCCTGTTTCCAACAAGGATGCACATAGATAAATGGAAAAGGCTCCCTTTGCTCAGGGGTGCTGGGACACATGGGTTTGCTTATTTATGGATCTGTTTGGGATACTTTGCACCTCTTGTTGCCATGTGAACATCCAGTTTCTGGCCTGACCCTAGAGCTGTACTTTGTCTCCTTTTCTTCCTGAGTGGCTATTCATGTGCTGATCTTACACTCTTGTAAAACTGGGTTGCTAGGAAAGTTCTGTTCCGCTGTATTTTCGTGCCTGGCTTCTCTCCTGCCACACACTGTACATAAAGTTCAGCAGTCTAGCCAGGCAAAGTTAATATGGGACGGTCTTCCATTTAAGGCAGTTTAAACATCGTTATTGGTCATGCAACTGACAGAAACTCATCCCTGGATAGAGTCATTTCAGACACAGCAGGAACTGCACTGTTAAATTATGTCATATCGTAACTATTGTTGTTGTGCAGGTTGGTACCACTGTTGCAGTTTTGGTACATATCATGTCACATTATTTCTACTCTCAGCAGTAGCAGTGATGCTCCATGCAAAACATATCTGGACAGCTCATTAGTTTTGCACACTTTGAAAAAGGAAATCTGAAAATCCATCTCCTGTACTTGGAGGACAAAAAAGACCAGTATAGGGTTTGCGTCATAGGGCCCGCAGACTATGTGAAAGAGTCTCTGGGTGTGAAAAAAGGGGAGTGTTCAGCTGTCAGCCAACACCTACATACTGAGGATATTCCACATTTAGGGAGGAAATCAACCCAGGGAATGTGGTGAGAAGTAGAATATAACACCTTCCTCCTAAAGCCTGGCATCAGGGACTAATGCTGTGACATAAACCTTACTGAGGCTTACTTTAGCCTGCTGGGCCGGAAGGGCTCCGGGAAGACCTCACTGATCAAATCCTCTTTTCCTCCTGTAAGAGTAGCCTCAGGACACTGAAAGTAGCAGGAGACTCTGTTGTCACATGCTCCTTGGAGTCAGAAAAGCCAAAAACAGCAGAAAAGATAGAACTGCTTATAGTTGGGCCGGAAATCACTCGATATTCTGTCCAGCAGCTAAACCTCTGAATTATCTGCAATAGATAATCAACACATTAATTGGTTATATTCAGTTATCGGTTCTGATGTAGTTCATTTTAATAAGTGTTCTCACAATCTAGGCCGACAACGTGGCGCGGCAGAAAGCTCTGGGACCACATAGATAGACAGATAGTTAGATAGACAGATAGTTAGATAGATAGATAGAGGGTTGTGGGTTTGGACTTGTGCTTGAATCCTGCTCCAGGTGTGTACAGTTTGCATGTTTTCCCCGTGTTGAGTTTCCTCCAGATGCTAGGTTTAGTCCCAGAATTAAAAAAATGTGTTTTAGCAAATGCGAAATTGTGTATGTGTGTCAGTGAATATGTGTGTGATTGCCCTTTGATGGACTCTCATCCTGTCCAGGGTGAACACTCTGTCTTTCTGAAATAGGCTTTATGCCACTGTCATTCTGTGCTGGACAAGTAATATAATGGATGGGTGGATTGTAACACTCAGCTGAACTGATTATACTGTAAATACACATTGGGAAATGCAGAATTGTCTCATTTTTTTCATGCAGTTTTTGTCAAAAAATGGAATTGAAATGATGAACAGATGAAACATCTCTGTGGTTTGTGTAATACTTATGAAGGATGCCTGCATGTCTTTTTCTGCCCCATTCCATAGTGGTGTGTTTTTTGTAGCCACCACTGGTACCTACCCTCCGGGCACTGCCAGCAATACGTCTCACAGGGATTTTGCCAGATGGCAGAGATGGAGATTCTGTAGCTCATCATTGCAAACCCTCAGGTTGCTATAGACAAAAACTCACACTGAACGGGGCGCTGTACACAGAAAGCTCAACAGTATATCTGTAACAAGTAGGAATGCTGTAGTGCCCACTCACCCCCACCCCTTGGAAGCTCAGCCAATTCTGTCTCCATCCATGCAGTAATTTGCTGCTGTACTGCATGTCAGGCATTCATTCCGCTGTACTCCAGGCCTGTTTAGGCCCACAATAGCAGGAGCCTTGACTAATGGGTTGCATTATTCAATTTGTACATCTGAGAGGCTCTTAGAAAATCCAGTAATAATCTGTAGTGTCCACGGCAATGCAAGATGTGGGCTTCCCATCCCAAAATGACTCCTTTAATTCAGTGTTGCTTTGAATGTACGGCTCAGTAACAGTGTTCATTTCCCTCTAAGTGCTTACGTGGCCTTGAAGACCTCCTTGTTTACAGAGTATCGCAGGGCTTCCTGATCCATGCTCTCACTCCTTTGAAATAAATAACTGTTCTTCTTCATGCAGCAACAGTGACACAGACACTGATATAACCTTTTAGCCATCAGGGCCAGTCAGCATGTAACTATGGCCATGGCAGGGGTAGTGACATTGCCCTTTCACAGCACTGTCATCAAAAAAATTTAATAAGCTGTTACCTTTAACCTGTACTGTATTAGTCTGTGTGCCTTATTAGTGGTGTCATTAATTTACATTTCCATTTAGTTATTTTATGTGATGATGACTTGGTTTATGTATTTCTATAAGAGGTTTTATGTTTATCTTCTAAACGTGCAGCAAATAAATAAAACAAAATAGAGGTCTTAAGCATAGAGATACAGGGATGTACTACTTTCACAAAAATACCCTAGGATAGCCAGTCAAGCAGTACCAGAAGCATCCATTAAGTTAGTCAGGAGTATATAAAATGTATCTAGATAAATGCAGGAAGCTGTAAAGGTGAGTTGAGACTTTCTGAAAAATGGAAGAGATGCTGAGTATGAAATCAAAAGAGGTTGTACAGGAGATTGTGACCAGTGGCATTTGTCTCTCTTTAGCAAGTTACCCAGTTGGGCTAGAGCTGTCGTCCCCAAGATCTTCTACGTGACTGAGAAGGCCTGGAACTACTACCCGTACACTATCACAGGTAGGCCACTTCCTCCAGCTAAGCCAACAGTGTCATGATTTTCACAGCAATGGCACACAAGTACTTTTGTATCAGTGGAAGGAAATTCATTCTGTTCATGATTATGCTCATCTCCTGCCTTAAAATGGAAAGAGGAGCTTTGCTGCCTGATGCAGATGTAAGAACTCTTTCTGGTATAATAAAGGTAGAAAAATGACATCAAATCAGGGTAAAATATTGTAAGCATGTTTTGGAAGATGTTTATTGATAGGTACTATAGAGCCACAATTATAAAATTATGTTTAAACCGGCATATCTTTCTGCATTTAATTTTTTTCCCTAAATACCTGGTGTTTCTGAGCATCATTTGCCGTTCAGCTGCCGCCTTATAGCATAATAAGAGTAGTTGTCTGGCAACAGCCCCCTCACTTCATTATCACATTTACCTGATGACCTCAAAAACCAGTCATTTTACTGGGTTATAATGAATGCTTAAACCCAGTCATCCTCCAGCAACCACACTGCTGTATATTTAGTGTGTGACGTGGAAGTGAGCAGAAAAGGAGGTCTTCTACAAGTACAGATCTGTAACTGGGAACAAGCTGTGGGCAAGTGTAAACGTTCCATGTGGGCCTGCTGTCTGAATTCAGCCACTCCTCTCTGTCTCATGTCATGTGATCTCTGTGGCTGCTGCTCAACTGCTCACTTTGTCCTGTCTCCTTTCTTATCATGCTGGATCCCTCCTGCTGTGATTCAAGAATACACAGTGAGTACCCTGTTCGTATCCTGTATAAGTCCTTGAGCTGCTGAAAATGGCAAGGCTTAGTGAATTTCATAATGATTTTGAGCATAACGTGGTAGCTTCAAAGGTAGCTGAAGACAACATCATGGTGCCATTTAAAGCATTTCCCACTCAAAGGACATTTTATAGCGATTCTGCAGTTTTGGTCTTGGTGTTACATTTTGTTCTTGGTCATACTACTATGGGCCCATAATCAGAATCAGGTTGTAGTGTAACTGCATCTACCAGTTGTGTGTGGTGACTGAGCACTGAGGAGCCTGCAGGTGAGAAGGGCGTTTAGTGTACAGCGATGTTGACTTGATGGTGCTCATCAGCTGAAATACGTTTCCCCAAAACATTAGAAACTAAGAACATTCGCTACGATGTGGAGTCAACACAACGAGCAGTCATTACAAACAGCAATGAATATAAAGAGCAGGTAATTGGTCATCTTAGCAGCAGTTGCTACGACGAACAACCATTATGATAAACTTTGATTCACAGAGTGCTGTTTCTGTCATTACAAAATGGGTAGTGATAATAAAGCACGGTCACAAATAAGGGCGGTAACAAATATATGTAGTCTGTAGTCGTCATAAGAGAAGTCGCCACGATGAGGATTAATTTGAAAGAGGAGCAGTCACAATGAGCAGGAATGGTAGTGAGCAACAGTCCCTATAGAAGTTTTCATGAAGAGCAACTAGACTGAGCAGTCATCGGAAGAGCAGTCATTATGATGACCAGTTGCCATTGATTATGATTATGGCATGCAGATGAACTGGTCATTTTTTCCTCCGTGGTTTGCAGCAGTCCAGTAGTGATCTGGCTTAGATGGGTGACATTTTAAAAAGCTGTAACATTTATTATCGAAGGCTTTAAAACTGCAGGGTAACAAGTTCGAACGTGTCATTTTAATTTCTGTTTAATGTCTTCATACAGATGCATTTGCCCCAAAATGATGCACTGAAGTGGGGTATTTAGGGTTACCTTTTTTGTAACATTGGAAAAACACTGAAAAATCTTACCCAACAACCTAGATTACAAGGATTATGGACAAATTTTATCCCAGGTTGTGGTTCAGAAATAGGTCCCATTTCCCCACTTGGCCCAGACTCTATAAAGAACTCTGCAGTCTGAGCAGATATTCTCATTATTCCTCTTCTTTGGGCTCTGTTGTCACCTGATAACATCTGGAACAATCCTAGTTCAAAAACCGGCTAACTCATCAATCCCATCCTCTCATGGTCAACCAAAGGCTGATTATGTACCACATGGCCAAACCAGGACATCCTGACACTGCATCTTCACACCCATCAGGTAAACACTGCTGAAAAAGCATAAAAGGCTCATTGTGCCCTGCTGTCCAAGCCCAAGGAGGCCTTGACACTCCATATGGTACATGTGATAATAAAAAACACATGTAGGCAACAAAGGCAAGGAGGGAGACATACATAACCCCATTCACTGATCTGATTTCTCTATCCCAGGCATCAGCCATTCAAAACCACACAACCAGTGTTATCTGTGAATGCTGTGGAGAGAAAAGTGCAAAATCAATGCCATCACCAAGTGTTCTTACCGCTTTGTTGACATAAAACAGCAGCTCTCTTGGCCTTTGTTCTACCACCTCAAATGAACCAGAAAAAGATTAATCCTGTGGTAAAGGAAAACATTCTAATTTCAGACTCCATGATTTCCCTTCTGAGATCTTATTAATACTTGATGTGTGCATTCTGTGCACTGGCTCCAGTTCAGTTGTGCCATCGTCATTCGGGTGCGAAGCGCTGTGCTAAGCTGAGGTCGAGCCCACGGCTCTGCAAGGTCCGGGGCCGACTCGGCCCAGGAGGTTGCCTTTAATTAACCACAACAATCCAAGGACTGTAATCGGGGTAACTGACGTAAATACAACTTGATAAGGGTTTCCTGACAGCTTGCTAGTTGGTATGAATTCAAGTACGAGTCATCTCTGGCTCAAAGTCAGAGTTATCTAACAATATGGGTTACAATGTGGGTCTTCTTAAGCAGGGGTTCGAGACACATGATGGGATTTGTGATAAATTGTTTTGTACACACATGACCAAGGAATCTTCACAGTGCACACAAAGAGACACAAATTAGATTTTTCAGGACCATGCGAAAGGACAGAGCATTTTGTAGTAAAGTAACAGTAAGAAGCCAGAGAGCCATGCAGAATTAAGGTTGTTTCCAGAAATAAGTTTGAAGTTTCTGCTATGCTGGAAGCCAATGGTGACTTTTGGTGTGTCCAGGTTTCCAGCCCTGTTAGTCACCCTCTGTCCTGTGGACAGGGAACAGCTCTATGCTGGGCCTCCGGGGTGGATGCAAAGCCCTCAGGGTCACCACATCACACCATCAGCTCTACCTTCATCTCAGGAATCATTACAGCCATGTCTCAGTGAGCCTGTCTGTCAGACGCTGGGGCTCTGGAAGTTTCATGAGACATGGCTGTAAGGGGCAGATAATACTGACACAGGCCATAACCAATCCTGAGTGCAACATAAATGACTCATGACCCGGAGGCTGAAGCATGGCAGCTCTTTTGATGTACTAATCCCTGCTTTGTATGGATCGTCTTCTGCAAGAACATGCAATATTTACTAAGGACATATGTGTTTGCTTGACAGTATGAGATGTGATACTGCTGTCACCTAAAAAGGGGGATGAATGTTTTGGATCTCATTCTTTGCCTGTATAATTCAAATCCATTGGAAAATAATTTCATTTGTTAATGGAGATATTAAGGTGGCTCGCAACACCCTTATATTTTTTCTTGCCACCTGCCTATTAACAATAACATTAAATTTAACAATGATGAAGTTCCAAAGCAGAATCCGTGTTAGTCAAGTCAGCTAAGTGTGCTGTAGAGAGTTCATGAAGTAATGATGCAGGGGCAGCTCACAGAAGGGTAAGCAGCCATGGGCCAGCACTGCTGTGCATCACAAGAACGCATAATGTTTGTCTTCTATTCCAGCACAAATGTTGGAGCTCTTCAAACTGGAGAGAGTTTAACCTGGTGAAGGGAAGTTACAGTGAAAGCTCCACGAACTGAACATATCGCCACAGCAGTTGAAACAATGAGACATTACCTGAGTGCTGACACGGGATGCACTCAGCGTGTGCCACTAAGAAATAAGCATGAGAAGAAACGGCGGTAGAGAGGACTTTCTATTCCTTCTCACTTTTTCTTTATTCACTCTTGAATACCTCCATCGCACATAGCAGCCTGAGTTCCAGGCTAAGAAACTGTACACAGTTCCATGTGGGCCCCCATTCACCCCACCACCCCCATTGATCACCATCTTCTCCTTATAGAGCCACCTAGTGGGGCACGGTTATAGATCTACAAGGGAAAATATTTGCCATGAGTATTGCAACTTAGTTCAAGATGGCTTGTTTTTTTCAAGCCATCTGTGTCTATAAAGCTCTCTGTCTCCTGTTTCTCTGATTGTTCTTTGTGCACAGCTTTTTTCAAGCCACAGACTTCAAATTTAGCACACAGCTACCGCTCACCCTACGTGAGGTCTCTGCGTAATCAAAGAGACACACACACACACACACACACACACACACACACACACACACGCACACAGAGTGCTACACACATTAGTGTTCCTCCAGGCAGATCCAACCTAATTTGTCTGGCTGAGGACAGAAACCTCACTGTATACACCCACACATACACACACACACACACACACACACACACACACACACACACACACACACACACACAGACCAGAGAGGGATGATGGGGGTGTGCTGGATGAAGGACCCAAACTGGTGACAGGAAATTATACATCACACACAGCAATGGACACTTTAGTAATCTAAACGTTATAAAGTTTGGTGACTCATATTTTCTTATTACTTATCATCTTTCCACCCCACCCCTTGACTACAACTGTGTGCCGCTCTCTGTAGTATTCGCCCGTCTGACATAGCTATGTGCTAAACACAACTGCGTAAAGGGTAATAAAGTTTGCTGTATATGATGTGTTATTACTGGCCTGGGCAGCACTGGGTAACTCTGCTAATTTAACATAAAATTGTTCAGCTTTCCAACATCTACTGTGTACTCCATAAATATGTCAAGGGTTAATTTTAACAATCCCTGTGAAGCAGGATTGAATTATTCCATTCCAGCCCAAAATGAATTTAGGGTAAAGCTTCTCTACAACAGCACACTGGGACCGTTGGGGTGGTCATACAGGGCATGCTATTAAGTCTCCTTTGGGTCCTATAGGTTTATGGCATGCAGATGAACATCATTAAGTAGATTATCTTCTTGGACTTGGACTGCAGAAGTGGGACTGAGTGACATCCAAGAAACTGGCTGACCCTTAAGAAGAGACCAGTGCTGTTCCAAGGGGCTGCTGTCATTTGCAACTTTAAATAATTACCAAAGGGTGGACCAAGCTAGAGCTTATGCAGAAGGCTGAGTAAGCATTAGGGCTGGATGCTTTTGGTATCTTTCACAAGGGATAATGAACAGGCACACAGACTCGAGCCCGAGGTGCTGGGATGACGCACTGCTGACCACAAATGTGCGGTGTAAGTTGATCAACTCCTCCCTACAGCTGTTGTCTTTTCCATACCCTGTATGTTGCAGGAAAGTGGAAGAAGGATGAGATTAAAAAAAAACAAAATTAAGTATGGGAGAAGGGGAGGGAGGAGGGGTAGAGAAGTTAGGCACAAAAAGAAAAGAGGGAAATATCACTGCTAACTGAAGCTTTAGCGAAGACTTTCTTTAATATGCTAGTTGATTAATGAGTCCTTTTCTTTTTTCCAGTGTTCCTTTCTGCCCAAGTTTTCTATCCACATAGAAACCAAATACGAGGACAACAAAGGCTGCAATGACAATGTAAGTACATGGAGCTCACAGTATTGTTATGCAACTGATGCTTTTACCTAAAGTGAATTATGCAATCGTACAATGAGTAACTGATCGCCAGAAAAACGTGCCGGAGCAAAAAAAGATATCAGATTCACGACTGAAAAGGAGCTCAGTTTTCTCTGCGGTCTCCTCCCCTGCATTTAAATAGCTGGACTTAACACCCTTAGCCAAAGGTACAGCAGCAAAACCTCATCAGGTCCTTGAACTTGTCACCTTTTGGGTCTTGAACAACAACACCGCCGGTGCCCTGCTGAAGTAGATTTACGTTTTACTTCATCTCTGTTTTTTTTTTCAATATTATTATAAGGTGGAGAAATAGCGATCTTCCTCGCAAATGGCAAATTTTTGATTCAACCGGCCTACTTTAAAATCGTACAAATGGTTGTAACGGCAGCTCGTACAATTTAGGGAAGAGTTCACCATTCCTAGAAAAATCTTACAGCTGTTTGTTTGCAGCCCATTTTAGAGCTCACATCCCCTCTTGCTACTCCGCCTCACCACATGTTACCGTCTTCCATACATGTTAAAATAACTTTATTTAAGCTCAGTTTATTTGATTTAAAGAACTTACACCAGGGTTTACAGGACAGTTTCATGCTTAGTTAAACCCAGCAGGGCAGCAACGAAGGAGCTGAATGCTTTCTGAATATGTTGAATTTGAGAGATGACAGTAAACGGGTGGGACTGCATGTTTTTCATTTCCAGGCGGTGTGACTTACACTACGGGGGAACCACAGTGCCAGACATATTGTCCATTGGTGAAAGCAGCTGTGTTTCAGGCATTTCTCCAGGGTTGTGTACTGTGCGATAGGAACAGATGTAGCTGGGGGCGAGCAATCGTTCTCCTGATTGCGCCTGACCTTGGCGACACCTCGGATGCTGGCCGTCCCCTCGCAAGGCCTCAGAAATCAGTTTGGCTGACCGTGTAGTTGCGCTACAGAACAAGCAGAGGCACTAGTACACAGATACTACTGCGTGCAGATCTTTGTGCCTTGACCAATGCAAACAAGATGATCTCTTTCAGTCACCGTCAGTGAAATGCATTTCTGTGACCCAACCCTGTTACATCTCTTCTGTCATCTCCTCCCCTTGACAACACATTGTGTTCAACGCCATCACACGTCAGGCCCACTAGGGCAGTTTGCTACTCTGGAATACTAAGTAAAGTCACCTCCTCTAGCAGTGTGGTTAGCAAAAGGGTCTCTGCTTTTTTGACCCACTGAGCCCCCTCCCTCCACACACACACACACACACACACACACACAATTTATGCTGCAGTTCACTTTTGATTCTTAGCTCAGACTTGTTTTAACAGCTCAGCTGTGTTACAGAAAACAGACCCCCAAAACAGATGAACTGTCAGTAATGGACACAAAGTAGATTTAGTGTTATAGCGATGAGGAAGTCTTCACTTGTTGGAAATGTATGGCTCTTGCTAAAATGAAATGCTGTCAGAACTAAAAGGTCTCCAGAAAAAAGCAGCATTTCCAGAAGCATAAATAAGACTTGTGTGCAGTATAGATCTTAAAAGTGACGCAGGTATGCTGGAGATTGATAGACAGTCCGCAGAGCAACACACTTTGTTCAGTGGACTGCTGCAAGACAGCGCTGCGTTTCCACGCCTTCATATCTGCCACTCGTGTTTATAGCGCCCCCTAGGGGTGCGGACGTTAATTTTTCAATGTGAACCCATGTCAGCTTATTTCGAATTTAGTTTAAAACTACAGTCTGATAGAAAGGGTTTTTCAAGGTTCACTGCTATTTCAAATCTTATCTTCCATCATCATCAGTTTCTATTTGGTGCTGGATTTTTGCAAGAAAACAGTCGCAAAGCACTTGCAGATATTTTCCACAGGGAACGGAGAAACCCGTTGGGTCAAGTTTGAACGGGAGTCAAGACAGCCAAGTGTTCCCAGTGATCTTCTAAACTGTCGTTTGTTTTCATATCAACCAGTAAACCCAGGGGCTCACAGCAGTGGGTAATGGGTAATAGGAGAAATTTTCCTCGGGGTGTTTCGGGGCAGAAACAGTATTGGAGTGAAAAAACAGACCGATGTCTGCTGTCTGCTGGAACAATCCTGCATTGAGCCCTTGGGAGGTCCTCTAATCCGGTCATCCTGTCCTGCAGATCTTCGACTGTGAAGCCAAGGACCAGGAGAGAGAGGTGTGCTTCATTGACATTGCCTACGATGAGGTCCCTGAGCGCTACTACAAGGAGACTGAGGTACCAAGAGAAAGGAGGACAGAGGGTTCTGTAGAAAACCACCGTGCCCGTGTGGCCGTCACCATGTACACCCAGGGGTGTCGCATTCGTCTCCTGTCTGATCCGTTTCTCCTCGAGTCCTGTCTCTCTTGGTGTGCTCTAAGTGAGGTGACACTGGGCTGTCCATTCAGCCTGATGTCGTGACCATTAATGGTCCCCGTTGAAGATGACAGTCCAAGTAATGGACCTCCCTAAATGCGAGACCATGTAATTAAACTAAGGGCATGCAGCGCTGTCATTTCCCCAACCCTGGCCTTCCAGGCTTTATCTACCAGCCACAGGGGAATCATTTCTCACTGCAGGCCCTCTGATGCCAGGCTTAGATTAAACATCTCTTTAATTTACATATACATATTTACAATAAACATCTCTAGCACTCTTTAATTTGCTGGAGCTCAAGATTGAAATGCAGTCATTTATCATGGTGTTTAGATGAGTTTGTTTGTTTTGTTCTTTCACCACATTCTGGGCATATTAATCCTCATATTAATCTGCTGCCTGTTACTACAACATTCCCCAGGACCTGCGATACTTTAAGTCAGACAAGACTTCACGGGGGCAGCTTCCGGAGGGTTGGCGGGAGACGCAGCAGCCCATCATGTGCTCCTATAAGCTGGTGACGGTCAAGTTCGAGGTGTGGGGTCTCCAGACACGAGTGGAGCAGTTTGTGCACAAGGTGGGCGTGCAGCTCTTTTTTCCCTGTGAACATTTTGACAAGCTTGACCTTCCTGACTTTGCCCCCCCCCCCCTCCGTCTTCCCAGAAACAGCCAGGGTCACAGCATGTCAATGCATTCCTCTCTTGTAAGAGAGTGTCTCTCGATGCCTTTACATGCTAATGCTCTGCGGTGAAACTGTTATATCTGCCCCTAGGTCATACGGGACATCCTCCTTCTGGGACACAGACAGGCGTTTGCCTGGGTGGATGAGTGGATCGGTAGGTCCTAGATTTGCCCTCACACCTTTTTCACTGTGAGAACCAGTGTGTACGTGTCCAGTCCATGTTAGTGCTGCTGCAGGAATTATTTTGAACTGTTGCGAGTAATTTAATAGCAGTTAGGTACTATCCTGTCTTTTCTAATAGATTCTATTAGGCAAGACCTTTGTGAGGCCATTCACCAACCAGGCACAGTTGGTGGACGAGTAACGCAATTATCGACGTGTTATCTCCTGTTGCGAAGGCGGAAAGGATCGATGCAGGTGGACAGGCAGAATCACACCATTCACTGCTTTAGCCAAAATAAAGGGTTCCACTGCCTGAGGTGACCAAGAGGAACGGGAAAAGAAATGTGTATAACGGTGGTACGGGAATCTAATTTATACAGGCAGGGATAATGCCAGCTCGCCTCCAAGGGTATTACTAGGCAATAATTTGAGAAAAGTTCCATGTCTAGTGGGTAAAACCCGAGGGTTTGCTTTCACCTCAGCACCAGCAAAGTATTTAACAGACATAGGATTCACACGCTCTGGTGAAGTGCAATGTGCGATAGCCCCTATAAATGATGTGAATCAGAAAGCAGGTTTTAAAAGAGTGATGGGACACTGCATTATCCTGTAGTCCTGCAGTTTTTTTTCTCTCTCTCTCTCTCTCTCTGAAAGATGGAATGTAGTTGTGCTGTTAAATCAATAATGCTGTATCGTGCTCTCTTCCAAATTGACCAGGGACTCAGCCCCCTGCCCCCACACCGAGCTAAGCCATGAAAGCTGTAATTACAGCGGTGCATGAAAGGGATCAGTGGCTGAGCGAATTTGGTGCCACCTTTCATCCGCCCCCTCCACTCCTGCCCCGGCTCGCCTCCCCGCAGCACAGTTTGGTCACTGCTTGTTTCTGCTGCTGTTTATTACCATCACACTTCCTCTCCTAGCAGCTCTTTGTGTTGCCGGGGTTGTGTTCTTCATCATTCCTTGTATTCCAGCCATCTATAATGTGCCTTCCGGTGCCTTTTTAATGATCTTTATGGACGTGGTTTTCCAGAAGTCTCGAGATAAAAAATGCGATCGCTTTACTGGTCTTAATACGTGCATGAAATCCCAAAACATTCAGAAATTTGTTGTCGTCTTTCAGGAACGTTCCGCTGGAAGACGATAAGACTAAGTGAATCATACATGTTCAGTCGATCATTGTTTAATTTGTGGTGGGCTGCATTGTCATTTCCACAGTGGGCACTGTTACACAAAAGCAGTTTGTGCGCGAGCGAGCGTCTGCGCAGGGGCGTCCGTCGCACAGAAATCTCATTGTGGCGATGCCTTTCAGAGCCGCCGTTTAATTGCGCAGATCCATTCAGTGCCGCTTTGCCAACCGCCAGACTCTGTGAGCTCAGGGAAACAGGCCGGGAACCAAGGCGGGGGCAGTCAGGTGCTGCACAGCCAGAAGACACACCAAAACACCACCTACCAACCAGCCACGTGCCCAGTCTTTCAGCTCATATGAAACACCTGCAGGGATTACATGAAGTTATCCACACATCTTGTTCTGTCATGTCCTCCATTTCCACTGAGGTTAGTCATATCTGGCGCAACCGTTTATGAGGTTTCGACGGCCACGTGGGCCAGACAGAGACCACGGATTTCAGATTTCCCATAAAAAAAGGGCATTATTGGTAAAAGCCCAAGAATGTAATGAGGTCCAAAATGATATTCTAAACTGGACTTAAAATAGGCACAGGCCACGACAAAACAATTTCTAGTCAAACTATTTGAGGTTCTTATGCAACCTCTGTCTGCCCAAGTCTCTCGTAAGTCTCTCAGACCGTCTGTCTCTCAAGTTCAACTCCACCCCCTGCCATGCTTGCACTATCCACCAGCTTACACAGGTCACACGTGGATCAAACACTCACTCTTGCGCTGAGATTCCTGCGCTACCGTCATACCGTGCGGCGGCCCACTGTCCACATGTCCTTTCTTTAAGCAGTTTCATTCAAGTTAAACCTACTTAGAAAGACGCAGCTCCGACGGTCTTTCAATAACGCAGCTTCAGATTGATCTTTCACCTCAGGAGTTAGATACACCAGTGTATGTATAAGAACTCTGATGTACCTTAAAATGCAAATGCAGTTTGTTGTGTCTCACTGTGGATCTTAGATTCAGCTTGATTTCCTCACTAACCTCTTGCCTTCTGTCTCTGAAAGGTAAGTAGAAAACTGAGAAATGAAAGCACAGTGCGATATAAACACTGTACCTGTCCTTGTCTTAATTTGGCAAATTTCTCCTAATTTTGGGAAATTAACAGCTTCTCTTCATCAACACAACCTGTCTGACGTTCAAAAAGCCTCCACTTTTTGAATATCCGTTCTTTCTGGAATTCACTCTCTTCATCTGGGAAGATGGACTTCCCGTCCTTCCGTGGATCATTCTGTTATGCTGCTCCTGCACTTCCTGCCCCCCACCACCCCCCAAAGCACTATCTCGTTTCCTGCCTTCCTTTCCTGTTCGATACTGACACGACTAGCTTCTGCTGGCACAAGCTCTTCAGCATTGTGGGAAGCTAGCTCCACCTCTCCCCCTTCTCTCAGCCTGCTTGATCTCCAGAATCCTCTCTCCACCACTTGACTCCCCACTCACCTGTGGTGTGCCCCCTTTTCCATCTGCCCTGGTCTTGAGTGTCCTAACAGAAGGTGCCGACGTCTTGAATTTTTGCAGATATGACTTTGGATGACGTGCGGGAATACGAGAAACAAATGCATGAGAAAACCAACATTAAAGTTTGCCATGACCAACAAGATCATTCCACAAACTTACCTTCACTGGATGAAATACAGATCCATGACAAAGCAAGCGTATGTGTTTCCCTTTGTTTGAAATTCATCTATGATGGCTCACACCTCTTCTAACTACCACACACTTCATACAGAGTCATCGCAAGCATACATGTTCTTAAATAGCAGTCAAGCACAAATTATGAACACAGCTGGTAAAGGATCTTATGAATGAGGACCAGTTACAAAGGAGGTTTTTGCATATACCAAGGATGGTTAATGACTATGCAATATTAAAGTAAGACTTGTTCTTAACTCAGTCTTATGCTTACATGATGTTTAAACCTTAAGCTATTATGTTGTAAACATTGTGGTAGCTCTTATTTGTACAGAACCTTTCATACATACACGTGACTCCGAGTGCTGCAAAGTAGACAGTAAAAATAGTAAGAACAGAACTACTGTAATGTAAAATGCTTTAAATGCTTTAAACCACGAAATTTGACTCTTGTGTATCAGTGGCAGTGAGGCAAGATCTAACGCTCTTCTCCCCTCCCCTCTTGTTGGCTCCTTCGTGAAGACATGACGATGGATGAGGTGAGAGAATATGAACGTGCAACTCAAGAGGCGACCAACAAAAAGATTGGGATTTTCCCCCCATCCATTTCCATCAGCGAGACCCCCCTGGCCTCTTGTGGCCGGAACGGTCCGTCCAGCGCCCCTTCCACCCCCCTCGCCACCGATGCGCCTGAGTTCCTGACCGTGCCGAAGGACCGGCCCCGAAAGAAGTCGGCCCCTGAGACTCTGACCCTGCCTGACCCTACCCATAAGGAGGCGAGCCTCCCCGTGCCCGGCTCCCCCAAGGATCCCAACAAGCAGCTGCCTCAGTGAGGATCCCTACACAAAGAAACGTACAAAGCGGAACACAAACATACAAATCAACACAAAGACCCTCCTGCTCTCAGCAGCCAAATGACCATATTTGGCCCCACTGCAAGTACGCTGGCTGTGTCCCAGTGATTTACCGTCTAGCTTTTTGGCCGTGTCCAACTGATTAATCTCCAGACCCTTTGGCCAGACCGCAGTGATTCATTACTAAATTTACTGGCCGCGCACCAATTAATTACCTCCAAACTTGATGGCCAGGTGCAAATGGTTTAGTTCAGAGTCGCTAACTGTGCTGTAATGTTTCACCTTCAAAGTCACCGGCCGAATCCCCAGCACACTTTGCGAATGTATCCGATTCCCCACACAGGCAGCGTAAACGGGGGCCGCCGCACTTGGCCGCCTCAGATCGCGTGCGTCGGGGGTCCGTTTTAACTCATTCAGCCACGTCGAGTCACGGGGAAGTTTGCGTTTTAAACTCGGCGCGCTGTTCCTTTTGCGTCTGCTTTGATTTCTGCTCTGACTCTGAAGCAAGGAACCCGATCCGTTTCTCATGCAGCGTTCGCGATTGTCGCATGTTACACTTTTCTCTCTGTCACACATTACTGCTCTTACCTTCACGCAATGTCATCTATCCATCCACATCCCCATAATAACCCTTCAACAGGGTCCCCGTAGTCCAGAGCCCATCCCTGCAGTGCCCACCCTGGACACGACGCCGGTCCATCGCAGGTATCATGTCTCTTGACAACAAACAGATTACATGTAGCAGGTGAACGTGTTCCTTTCGATTAGCGGTAGTCAGATCGATAAACCTGATCGTAGCCGTTTACATATTGAATGCATAGGAATAATTTATAGCCATCTCAGTGGAAGCGGGCCTGTCGGTTGAGTGCGGCGGGTTTCCACCAGGATGCACAGCGGTCATCTGTTATATGGTTGCCCAGGTCTGGCTTCTGCCGCCTTCTCCCAACCAAATATAGAAACGGAATTAAGTCAGACGTTAGCTAGGTACAATCACTGGCTGCGACCAAACCTCTCAGGTGTCCATCACTCTGCTGCCTCACCAGTGCTTTTGATATACAAGCCATGGATCCCGGGGTTTTCCCATTCAATGGCTAAACAGCCCTAGTTCTCCTTTGCACTTTTTTACGTCTACAGACATATCAGTATGTGCTCTCAAAAAACTACTGAGTCGAACGTGGAAAGGAGAGCATGAAAAGCCTTTGGTGAACTCAAACAAGGGGGATGTTCTCATTTGCAGAAGAAGCCATAATTTGGTTGTCCTTTACTTTAAACTAGCTCGTCCACAGCTCATACCGACACCACGTCTAAATGAAATCAGTGCTCCTTGTATTTGTAATGCGCTTCTCCGTATCATCATCTCGATCAAATGACAAGATGAACAATTTGAAAATCGTGACCCGAGGACAACTGTGGGTCTGGGGAACTTCGACGTTCTTTTCTGGTCATTTTTTTTTTTGTTGTGTCCTTATTGGATGAAAAACGCAAAATTAATCGTGTGCGTCGGGTTGCGTTTGACGTTTGGGACTCGCCTGGTTACATCTTATGTAATGTGGTTGTGAGGTACTTGGAGGTGAAGTGAAAATAATAGTCAGTTATTGCATAAGTGTCACACAGACATTAACAGTGCATAAAAACGAATATACATGAGGACGTGTGGGACCCCTGTGACAAAGACAGTTCAGGACAGTGGTCATTCCTCACCGCTCTTTCCCGTCCTAAAGGGTACGGATTGCAGTGCTTGCCAGTGTGAATACACCTGTTCCGAGTGTTAAGCAAATCCACCATAAAAAAGTGTAAAGTGTGAGCTGCTCACTTATCAGCTCTTGTTCTGACTGTTTTCGGGGTCGTCGGCTTTAGGGGAAATATAAGCCTCGTGGAGAGCAGACAGCGACTGACTTCAGTGATTCAATGGTGGTTTCTTTTACCGCATGGAATGCATATGTATAGTGTTTATATGTATTTAAAATGCAGGTTTCATTGAAGATGTTAATGCAAAGCTGTGCAAACATGAATGCCAGTGTATAGGCTGTGTATGTAGTCGTCGTTTCTTCGGGACTGAGCATGCTGTAAGAATACGATCCTCCAAACAGTGCCTCCGCATGCAAGTGTGTCTTCTAGTCTGTATACCAAATCTGTACCATATTTGTATGATACCAACACCTCCAGATGTTACACAGAACGTTTCTGCTGAGACACTGAATTTTGTTCTTCAGAGCAAAGAAAAATCAGCACCATTTCACGTTTAGGACAAACATATAAAAATGTATTCGTTTGCACCGAGAGTCGGCAGTTACAAAATAAGTTCCAGAACAATTTGTTATGTTTAACAATTGTTTTCATGATGTATCTCCACTGGTTAATTCGTTTTACACCTTCTGAAGCCGTGGAAACATTTTCAGTTAGGTGGTACAAAATCTTTAGGAAAACTGGGATTTAATTTTTTTTTTAATGTTAAATGGTTTAAAGACTGTTTAAATAATTAATTTTCCGGAATTATTGATGAAGGTCAAACCACATTATGTTTGACTGTGAGTAAAATCATTTATTCTGATGACAGATGTGCCCATCTGTCATTGGACAGATCAGATGTTTGTCAGGTAGCCTGAAGGGAGTCATCTTCTAAGGATGCATTTAGTCACAAAAAGTATGTTTTTATTGTACTATATGTGTTATGTTAAGATCAAATAAAGTTTTATGCTTTTTAAGGGACTTCCATAGACAACCTTTAAGATTATAAGAAATTGTTACTTCATTACAGCGAGATGTCGTGAAACACATCACAAAGCCCATCCCAGCTGTACACACTATGGCCCCCTTTTATACATAGTTTGACTTATTTCCTGGGATATTAAACCTGCTTCAACAGGTTTTTGTCTTTGCCTCTAAATGTGCTTAGTCCCCAAATTTTCGGTGGATAATTTAAGCTTGTTTCTGATATTATGTTAATATTTTTCAGTGTCAATAAAAATATTTTTCCAATCCATATCAGCTATGTTATTGTATAATTTTAATTACTTGCTGGCAACTGATTTTACTCGTATACATGGAGTTTTTTTCCTCAAACAAATGTAATAAAGTTTATTGAAACCACTTGCAAATTCCACATTGCACAGGGATTTATCTTATATAAAGTATCTAGTTCAGGAGTAATTCAGTGCTTCTCTGAGTTTATCGAGTTGTTTACAGTGGGCTGTCAAAATGTACAAAAACTACTCTCGTAGTTTTCCAACACTGGTGTATTTTTTTTCTTATTTTGAATTTCAAGGGATGTTTCCTGTTGAGAATGTTCTACCAGTTGTTCAGAAGTTTAAACTTTTAATCGGTCTGCGTTTTATGGGAGTTTTTGCAGCTCACTTTGAACTATTGTTTAGATTCACTTTGCATTTGCAGTTAACTGCATGCAGTCAGTGCACTTGTCCTTCATTTTAACAGCAGATGTAGCTGTTATATTGGTTTATGTATTAATGAAAAGCTCTTTTTTTTGTTACTGTGTTTTTAAAGCTAAATTAGAGAGTACAATAAAAGGACCAAGCTTTGTCAGTCTTAATACCGTTTGCAGAGTCAGGCTGTCGTGCTTTCAGCCTGCTGGGTGTCGCACTGAGTTCTTCCATTTGGTGTTCTTTTAATGTACTTGTGCTTTGTTTTGTTGTTATTAATAATAAACATTTTCATAAGTATAGTAATAAAGTTGACTTCTATTACATTTTCTGTGTTTTCATTAATGTTTCTATTATACTGTGAGCAATAACGAAGTTTGGTGTCATGTCCCTCCATTGTGTTTACTTATTTTATTTATACCATACATTTGCGATGCACCTGAACGCGTCATCGGTGATGTAACCTGAGGTCACTAGGTGTTTTGGGTTTTTCACTGTGAGACACCTTTGCAAAGGTGATCAGACTCCAGCCTGCATCCATATAGCCGAGCCGTGAAAGCCCAGCTCACCTCTCCTAAATCACAGCCTAATGTAGTCTATTAACCTCCATATTACCCAGGAAACAATGACTGCTAATCTCCAAGAAGGGATTGAAAGGTACCAGTTGAACTCCTGGCTTTAAACATAAGCACTGGATGGCGACATATTCAAGTGGCTTTACAACACGGCTGGACTTCTTCCACAACAAAACTATACTTGCTCTATATCCCCTTAACAATGTCATCGGATCACAACGCTGATTAAACTGCTACGATGCTATGATCTGTGACACAACCCTTTGTCAAAGTAAACAAGCCTTCAAAAACAATAACAATACATTGAATGCAAAATTTTAGGATAGGATAGGACTGTTTTTGACCCCCCCTGCAGTGGCTAAACACATAGGACACATAAGACACACAACTTTAAAAAGCAGAGCCAATAAATAAAAATGGAAAATTAAATAAATAAACAAAAAATAAATAACATTTATAGATTAACAAGTAAGTAAGTAAAGAAGTAAATAAAGAAATGGGCCTTTATAAATAAATACATTAATGGATCCATATATATATATATATATCCATTAAATAAAAGTAAATATAATAAATACAATTGTTGATGGGTCCTTATGTGGCATTATATGTACAATAGCTGGTGCAAGAAGGTGACTTAAGAGTGAACCGTCGCTTATGATCTTTGTTAAGCGAACTAACTTCCCCAACAGTAAAAAGCACGTGTCCAATTGCGTCTCAGAGGGCTGCAGTGAATCCGTCACGCCGTTAGGTGGCGGTGTCTCGTAGCGGCACCTCTCGGCAAAATTCTACTCGCCGCAACTCGATGGTTTCGTCGCTGAAATCTCGCGAGGACAAAGCTGTACCACTCGTGTGTTCGTGATGGCCGCGCTGTTCGAGGGCTTCACGTTGTGCGGCGTGGTGTCGGGGTCCCCGGGCGCCGAGGCTGCGCTCCTGGGGGTGGAAGTGGAGCGAGAGGAGGACCGCGTGGTGGTTACCGACTGCGGCAGGTCCGTCACCGTGTACAAGGTAAGGAGGAACAGCAGCGGGAGCGACACACACAGCCCCCCGAGTGTGTGTGTGTGTGTGTGTGTGTGTGTGTGTGTGTGTGTGTGTGTGTGTGTCGGGTCGACAACGCGAGCGCACAAACCACTAAGTGTCCCTACCGAACCGGGATGAATATTAATGTTTTGGCTCAAAACCCTGTTTGTATGTGTGTTTTACTCGGTTTCTTAATATACTTTTTTTCCATTTGACACTTTTGTCGAAAGTGAAGTGTTAAGTAGTGGACTTACCGGTTTACCTGTTTATACAGCCGAGTGTCCTGATCGTGTCCATTGTGGGTCAGTCCCTCGATCGAGGGCTGCTACAGTAGGAAATTAGTTCGAACCCACCAGCAGTTGGAACAGTGGTTACAGCTGCTGTCTTTGGACCCAGTGCAAGTTTGAAACCCACCTTTAGCTGTAGTGACCTTTCAGCAAGGAGCTTACCCTGAATTCCTCCAGTAAAGTCTCCCAGCTCTAGAAATGGGTAAATTATAGTGAGTTACTGTTCAGTGCATCCAAATAATGTAACCACTACGCCCCCCGGTGGCCACACTACAGCACGAGTTCACTGTTGCAATGTGTTTGTGCAGGTGTCGGATCAGAAGCCACTGGGCAGCTGGCACGTGAGACAGGGTCAGACGCTGACGTGTGCTGCGGTGTGGAGCACCCGGAGCGAGGAGTATGTGGCGGTCACCGACAGCAGGGTGAGGATGCGCCCCCAGGGGGGTGGGCTTAAATAAAGCATAGCAACTAAAGTCTCCGTGTTCTCTTAGAAAATGGCCATCTGACAGTCGCAGGGGCGCTGGCCGTATGTGTCCGGCTCTCGGGGGCGTGCGTCCCGTGTGTCAGTCGCCATGGTTCCCACTGTACGGTTGTCATATGCTCAATTGTCTCTGTGAACATTTGTGTTTTCTATTCAGGTCATTAGAGTTTGGAAAGATGAGGACACCAGTTTTGATAAAACCTTCAAAGCAACAGTAAGTGTAATTTTCATTGTTATGGGAACTCCAGACTTATAGTTTTCTTCTTTTGACTCAATTTTCTGAACTGAACATATGTGAACAGATTTTAAAAGATTTGTGGTTTTCTACTCCTTTTCCAGTCCTGTCTTTGGTGCAGTTTGGTCTGTGAAAAAATACACATATTTTCTTGTGACAAATTGAAACATGGTTGACACAGCAGATCCATGGTGACCTCACAGCTCCTGGATGTGGAGTCGAATCTATTTCACTCTGCGTGAACTTTGCATTTATTCTCTGGTCTCCATCAGATGCTCTCATTTCCTCCCACAGTCCAGAGTGTGTGTCTCAGGTGAACCGGGGCCTCTCATTAGCACCGAGTGTGTGTTTGTGTGTCACAGAGTGAATGTGTGGTTGTCCTGCGGCGTACCCTGCCTCACACCCTCTGTTTCCAGGGCAGCCGAGTTGGACAGTGGATGAAAAGCAAATGAAAATCAAACTGCAAGAAAGTGGAGCCTTTTCTGTTAGTGAATCCGAACGTAGTTGTTATTCCAAAGAAAGTGAGCTGCAGACCGTGTAGTACTGAGCTATGAAGTTCCGTGAACATCTTTCTGCCACAGATTCCAGCACTGGCTACGTGGGAAATTGGATGGGGGGGGGGTGAGGTGTTGAGACTGATGGGTGTCTGTCACCGTCCTCTTCCCTGCGGAGGTGTGTGCCGATGTGGCGAGAGTCCATGCCGCAGGTGCCCACAGCGAGCCGGTGGTGCTGTTTGCACGGGGGGCCGTGCGCACGCTTGACACGCTCCTGGAGGATCCTCGGCAGCCCATAGAAGAACCCCTCCCGGAGGAAGAGGCCATCAGGTGCGACCCGCTCTGTCCTGGTCTGACCCCGGTCCTGTTGGAGTTTGGCTCTGTTTGTGTTCACGTCACCCACCACCCTGGTGACGTTCGTCTTTTCACACTCGTGTTGACAACCACTTTGTTCCTTTGCGATGTAGGTGGAGCTGCAGCCTTGTGGAGGGAAAGCAGCTGGTTACCATGTTTACCACGGAACAGGTATGTCAGCTCCCAGCGACACGCTGATTGCCCGTCTGCTAATACAAGTATATATCAGAATGTGGCATCCTGGTGGTTAAGGAGGTGGGATTCAAACCTGCAACCTCTGAATCCAAGAGCAGCTCTAACCAATACACTACCTGCCGCCCCCCATGTACCTCCTACCGAGTATTATTAGTCTTTAGTTCCTGTAGATGGTTTGCAAAAAAATGTGAGGCAGCCGAAAACACAAATAGTTGAGCTACGCAAGGCAGGTTTCTGACTTGATGCCTGTGAGTAACTCCCTTCATGTCAGTTTCTACTGTCTCCACTTGCTCAGGACCTTCTAGTCTTTGCTTGTATTCCTCACAGTTAGTTGTGTCTTCATCAGCAGACATTTAGTTTCATAAAATCCAAATCTGTTGATGATTTCAGAAGCAAGTTTTTATTTGATGATCAGTGCACATAAGTGTGAACGTTCTAAACTGTTGAACCCTGAAGTGGCATCATGTTGTTCGTGGTGTCTCCTGGAGTGAAGTGCTGCCTGGCTTTTCTCACACATTTAGTCTGTCTGTCTTACAGAACGGGGACCACTTCTTGTATTTGCAACGGTTCGTCCCAAACTCTTTACACAAGTACAAGCTGGAGGCGGAGGAGTCGGGCGCTCGTCCGCTCAGTCTGTGTGCCACAGTCCGCGATCAGAACATTAATCTCCTGTGTTTGTGTAAGTGTGAAAACCCCATCAAACACGAGGACTAGTTTTGTTTGTGTGTACAATCAACCAGGTTACGTTTGCATATTCGTTCATTTGTTCGTTCACACGCTTCATTTTTGACCATCCCACAGATGCAAGCGGTTGTGTGTACCAGAGTGTGTTGCCAGTGCACGGGAAAGTTCAGGATGGAGTTCTGCCACTGCCCAGGACCCTTGTGCTCCAGTTGCCTGTGGGGGACGGGCAGCTGACTTCCGCCTCGCTGGTCTCCCTGGACGAAGCCAGCATCGCCGTGGTGGGGGTCCCTCACCCCTCTGCTGGCCCCGGAAAGGGTGAGTGGGGAAGTGGTTTGAATAGCTCCGCTATCACAAGAGTCCACCTTGATTTTACTTGTTTGCTGCACAGTGTGGGGAAACTTTCTGCTAAATGCATTGTGCTTTGGAGGCAGCCATCCTGTGAAGCATCACCCAACACCTAGACAGAATCATTTCTTGCAAAAATGGTGAAAAAGTGTTAACAGCCACGTGCAGTTAGTCGAACATAGATAAAGTAAACCGGTTTATTGTGTTCATCCATCAGTGGTAACTGCTTATCCTGTGCAGAGTTACAGTGGTCTGAACCCTGTAACAAAATCAGGGTGTAAAGCAGGGTAAATACTGGACTGAGCGCCAGTCCATCGCAAAGCAAACACACTCATCACTCACACGCACATGCAGTAATTCACATGAAACACGTGTTTGGACTGTGGCATTACTTAATCCTTCATTTTATATGTTCCCAGGATGCTGTCAGGCTGTTTTTAGCATCTTTGGAATGTGTTCCAGAGTACTGGACTATGTGTGTGGCTAAAGCTAAAAGTGTGTTTTGATAATCGGTGCTGTACATTTTCTTGGTTAGAGTTCCTGTGCATCTGGAACACGAATTTTCAGACGCTGCAGGCTGCTAAGGAGATTGGAGGCAAGATACACGGACAGGTGAGGAAGACTTTGCACTTGTGCTCTTGACTCGGTGGACTGTGTGCTGTGCTGTGCTGTGCTGTGCTGTGGTGTGCTGTGCTGTGCGGAAGCTCCATCATTGCTTTGTTTCCCAAACTGTCAGTGAATGTTGTTTGTTCTTTGCGTTGCAACCCCCCCCCCAGCTGTGGAGTTACTCTGGGAAGCTGTACGTCCCCCATGGGAAGGCCCTCACAGTCATCCCCTATGAGTGCGAGAGGTCCTCCCTGGCCACGGCCTTGGGCAGGCTCCAGCAGAACCAGCGAGAGGGTGAGCCGCTCGACCGTCGCTCTGCCAGCCTGCTGTCCCGCGGTGCCGGGGGGGCCACTTCTCACTTCTGCTCCGCTTGCGTTTGCGCAGGTCCTCAGTCGGCTGCTACAGTCATTTCCTGGAACGCTCTGCTGCATGCGGATGCAGTCCAGCCTCAGAGGGGCAACAGAGGGGTTGAGACGCGGCGGAGTGTAAGAACAAGAACTTCCCTCTAGTCTTGAGAATTGGGGAAGTCACAATAGTCACTGTTAATGCAGGACATTTAAATACTGGTCTTTCTTGGGGGGTGGGGGGGATTCTCTACCAAACATGTTGTTAAATGATGTTGGGGTGGATAGTGTGCTTAAGCTGGTTGCTTTAAAAAGCAAAACGTTTTTCCATCCTTCCACTGCTATAGAAAAGTCGCAAGAGCCAAATGACCTCTCTCCTCACGGTTGACCAAGTGCTAGAGGAAATGAAGGTGTGTGACCGTTTGCTTTAGACAATCAGTGCCTCAGTGGACTGTTTCCCTGCTGAAATATTTGCCTCACTGAGCACAAGCTGGATCTCGCTGTGTTTTGCTCTCCTCTGCACGTGCAGACAGCATCAGAGGACAGCGTCACTCGGGAGGTTCAGATTATCCTCTCAGGAGCAGCAGGCCCGGACTTCCAACTTGTTGTGGGGCGCTTGGCTTCTCAGCTGGTGTCGCGATGCCAGTCAGACCCGGGTTTCTACCTCCACCACACACTGGCGCAGCTGGTGCACACAGGCTGTCTGTGTCACAGGTAGGGCTGCGTTGGCAGTACTCCTGGAGGGGTTGGGAAGCTGCTCTTCAGCTTTTAAGTTCCACAGGCGGATGGAAAAGTTCTGCTTTGGCGTTATTTTTAAAGATCTGCTTGGGGGGGGCTGCTCCTCTCATTGCAGTGAGTGTCTGCTGTGCGATTGTGTCCTGATGTTTGTGACATCTTACACACCACTGTGGCTACTGCTGTCCACAATGTAGTCGACATGGCCTGCAAAGCATTTTTATTTATTATGCCTCTTTTTACCGAACATAACCCATTAATTAACAGAACTTCAGTCTCTTAAGCTTTTATTGATGTGCAGATGATAAAACTGAAGACAGCCAGCTGATGAACAATAGCCCTGCTTGTGATGATGTATTAGTCAATATTTGGCATTCGGGTGCTTGTAGAGACGCCATAATAGAGTATTTTTTTTATTTTTGATAGCTTTATCTGAAGTTTTTTTTTTTTTTTTTCCCCAGAACTTAAATCATGAATAATTTAATGTGCACAGATTTTACTGATTGAGACTTGGTAAAAGTGACTTTAAAGTAACAAAGACATTTACAGACTTCAGGCACAGTTTTGTTTTGGATGAGACGCTGGCCGAAATTTATTCGGACACTTGTTTTGTTTTCCTTTTGTATGTGCCCAGTTCTCTCTTTATTTTTTGCTTGCAAATTCACATTATTTTGTTTTTGTAATCTTGCAAAGGCTGCTATGTCAACATACACCGACTTTAATTGAAAAGCATCACTTTAACAGTCGACCCTCAGTCGTGTTTCTTTTAATACACATGACCTGTGACCTCCTCACACATGGTGATCTTGTTGCAGTTTGTGTCCCAACCTCCTGATGCTTGCACTGGAGAAGAAGGACTACTCCCTTGCCCAGCTCTGTCTGCAACTCTTCCCAGACATCCCAGAGGCCGTGACCTGCGCCTGCCTCAAGGCCTTCCTCGAGTGAGTCTTCCATCGCACTGCAATCTGTCCCATCATTAAAATGGCCACTCAAGCCACTTTGGGATTTATTTATAACTGCTGGTGACGCTTACCCCGTTTCCTCAGCGTTGCGGACAGCGAGCTGCAGACAGAGAACCTGGAGCCAGACAGCGTGTCCTTCATGGAGGGTGTGGTGGCGGGCTGCAGAAAGGATGGGGTCCTGGAGAACGGCTTCAGTCCGGTGCTCCTGGAGGAGGAAAGCTGCGATGTGACCGTCCCTCCCAGAAAACGAAAAGATGAAGCGAATTGGTCGGTGCTGGACGTGCCCTGCCCTGTAGGCGTGAAGAAGGCCGCTCTGCTGTATCCTTCACTCAGTACTGCACCCCACTGTGGCTAAATCTTTCCTCTTATTTGATAGTTTGAAACGAGACCTTTTTGTGGTTCCTGTACATACTGGACTCCACACGGTTTATACCATGTTTTTGATTGTGGTGAAACTCTTGGTACTTTGTGCTGAGCTGGATAGTTAACTGAAGTTCCACGTTTTGCTAAAATTGGAGTATAATTAAGGTGGCAAGCTGCGGAGCCCCAGTACGGCGCTGACAGTGTGCTCGGCTCTGCCGATGTTCTAGATGTGTCCGACTTCCTTAGCTAAGGCCCCCAGCAATGAAATTCTGCAGACGGCGCACACTGAGAGTTTCCTGCTACCCCATCTGAAGGACCTGACAGCCCAGCAAGTTGTGGTGAGTGTCTGCGCTCCACGTCTGCCTGATCTGGCCACGGAGAGGAGCATGCGGGGTGATGAGCACTGGTCCGATGTGTGGTCAAAGTCTCCATTCTTCTCCCCTTGTCCTGCAGCTCTTTCTCCGGTACTTGAAGTTCCTCTATTTGAAATATTACCAAGATGCCAGCACGCAGACAATGGGTTTACGGTCGCCAACAGCCACACAGGTTTGTATGTGGATCTGCCAGTACTTCTATATGGAGCTGGTTTTTCCTCTTTGTGGCATTAAAATGTTGCGTTTTAACCACAGGTGCAGGTTTGTGGGCTGTGGCAACTGATCAGCAGTGTTTCCGCTTCTAAGGAGTAAAGAAAATGGTTTAATTTTGTTTTTTTTTTTTTTTTTTTTTACCTTTTTTCCTTTTTAGGTCATGGACTGGGTTTTTTTGACACTTGATGCTCATTTCACTGTGTTGGTCATGGTCCCTGAAGCACGGGACCTGCTCTTTCAGCTCCACAATTTTGTGAGATCCCAGGTAATTTGTCTTCTTTAATTTAAACCACCTTCCTACTCTTGAGAAATGTCAGACAGATGCATATCAATCGTACCATTTTTGAATGATCTCCTGTGAATGACAACGGTGCTTTTTCAATCTGTCCTTTAAATACAATCAGTTTAACCCAGTAAGCAGGTGTAGTTTAAGAAGTATTTTCTAAATACAAAGGGACTATGATATTTTTCCAATTTTCCTTACAGGTGAGGTTAATTTGCGAACTTGGGAAAATCCAGGGCACTCTTCAAGACCTCCACAAACTGAAGCAGGGTGAAGATGCGGATTTGTACTCCATTGAAGTCATAGAGCTGTTTTAGAGAAGACTGTACAGTATTTTTAAATAAACTGCCGTTGATCTTCATCTTGAGTTTTTCGCCTGTAAAACTGAACTTGTTTGATGGTGCGTAAAAATGTCCCACTTAGCCGTGTGTTCAGTATTTTGTTCTGAACCTGTGAGGCAACACAAGAGGTCACCCACCAATTAATGCGTGTTATTGTAACGGCTCAATGAGAGATCAAGTTCCCAAAAAAACCACAATGCTTTCCCTCTCACCCCACTGTGTACTGTTTTTTGTTTTAGGTTTTTAAATCCGAAATACATTTTATTGCAGTTTATTTTTTAAGAGTATCTTGTAATCATATTTGTATATGATAAAGTATGAAATGTTTGTAATAGACTGTGGGAGGGGACACTTGGTACACAGAACACAATTATGTAAAAAAACATAAATAAACAGTTTTGGTCACAGGAAAAATGTCTGTTCACTGTGGGATAGGAGTTCACATTACCTTT
>UFQX01000132.1:277074-324797 GCA_900497675.1 Arapaima gigas
GCGGCTTGAGACCGCGGCGGGGGCTACGCGCGAGGGGCAGAGGCGCCGCAGAGAGCGATTTTGTCACCCTCGGCAGGGAAAACTACCATTCGGTCAGGGGCAGGAGGAAGCCGGGAATGAGCGCGGCGGCGGGCAGAGGAAGAGGCAGAGTCGGTGGCCGGGGCCGGGGGAGACGCGCCAGCAGCAGGGTGGTCTACGACGACCACGAGAGCGACGAGGACGAGGACGCGGTGAGCCTGCGCTCGGATGAGGATGAGGAGCTCGTCCCCGAGGAGCCTCTTTCGGACGACAACGAGGACGAGGCCCTGGACGAGGATTCCGACTACCTGGAGGAGGCGCCGGACGAGGACGACGCGAGCTACTGCACGGAGAGCAGCTTTCGGAGCCACAGCACGCGCGGCAGCACGCCAGGTGAGCAGGACGCGCGCGGCGGGGAGTCCCGCGCGACTCGGGGTTCGAGTTCTGTCCGTTTGAAGGCAGCGCTGAGGAGGCGGCTGTATTGTTCAAAATGGAGACCGCGGGGAGACGGCAGGCAGACAGCAGGCCTCTGTGTGGGGACACCCCGCTCCGCTTCGCGCCTCGTCCCTCCTGTCATCACCATCATCGTCGATATCATCGTGATGCTCGGAGCCACGACGATCATTAGCATTGCTCTCTTAGCACTTTACCTTTTTCGCCACAATATTGATAAGATGACGAGCTCCATCCTGTCGTCAGCAGTTACCCACCAGCGCGCTCTGTTGTGATGGAAACTTTCGTACTTTTTTTTTTTTTACTGTTTCCCCTGTATCAGGAACAGAGTGGTCGAGTATAGACTGTTGACATGCGGTGTAAACAGAGCGCAAATGTTCTAAATGTTTTGGGCCAGTGGCTGTTTTGGATCAGTCTGTGTCCGTTACCTTTCCGTACTCTACGGTTACACACTCCACGTGATGCTCTGTTGAAGAAGTGACTCCTATAAACTTGCAGTGTGTGTGTTTGTTTTTAAAGGAGGAGGGGTTCTGTCATCAGCTGTGACAAGACAGCATGGGTCCCTTTGTTTTGAAAACAGCTCCTACTGCTCCACATGTTGAGGGCGGAGAGTCCACATCACAGACCCACTGTGGGGGTGGTCACACTGATGTACTTCACTTTTTAACATCACCACTGTAACATCAAGTCAGCGTCGCTCTAACATGACATGTGACATCACTAGCAACTGTAGCATCATCGCATTAATCCCATCAGTCTAGCATCACTGTAACAGCCCCACTAACTACTGTTATATCACAACTAATACTTCTGTAGCATCAGTGTAACAGCATCACAAACTACTGTTGTAACTAGCTTCTCTATCATCACCAGCTGCATCACTACCGTTGTAACTAACACCTCTAGCATCACTGGAACAGCATCACTGATGAGTGTTAACTTAAAGCACTTCTGGCATTACAGCAACAATACTGCTGTGACATTTTTGTGATATAATTGTAATATCATCAATGAAACACCTTTCATGCCACCATCAGTGTAACATCATGACAGCATTGTAAATACATAACTGAGATGATGTTGCATCATATTTGTAACGTAAACAATACATCATCTTCACTGTAAGAGCACTGCAGTAACACCATGACTTTGACTTCAGTCTGTCCCCACATGGACATACGACACCTCACCTTAGCCCCACTGTCTCAATCAGACTGGACGGGTAGAATAAACAGAAAGTGAAAAGGTGAAAAGCGTTATTTAGTTGCTTTGTTTGAAAATTAGGCCACTGACATGATCAGAAATTTTAGTATATTTTTCTTGTTTTTATTATTAGCAATATTGTTTTGCAGTTCTAGGTGGCTTGGTGGATTTTTTAAAATCTGTTTTCTCTCTTAGATGCTCTTAACAACTTATTTTTAAAATTTTTTTAATGCAAATGGAAATTTTCTGCATCTGAGGCAAAGTATGTCTTTCGGAAGTTTAGCCTTATGGTCTCATTTTGCACTTGAAGGGACATATTTAGACAGATATTGTGAGAAACATGAGAATCAATTTGTTAGTTCAGTTGCAACTGGAGAAGATGCTGGATCATGTGCTGTTGTATGGACCTGCTTGGACTGAATCTTGATTCTTATGTTAGAAAATGGGAAAATATTTTCTCTGCATTTTATGTATATGTACAACTTAATTGTTACAGGTAAGTATATTTAAAATTCTAAATAACCTTTTGCACTTGATTTTATTGCTTTGAGTATGCTATTACAAGCTGAATGCAGTGTACATTTAAAAGAATCTGTGGTGAATAGTACTTTGGTGTATGATTGTATTGTTAGTAGTAGTCCACAATGATAGTCTTTGTAACAGTCTTGAGAATTAATTGGCATATGTAAGGGGCAAAAGAAAAAAGGAAACGTCAAATATCTTTTGGTTTGCCTGGTACTGGGCCTTGTGCGCCTGCCAGGGGCATTATGGGAATGACATTGTATAACAGGGAATGGAATCCCCCATGGTTTTCAGCTCTTGATGAATGCAGGATCTTTTCTACAACAGTTCATTTTTTTCCACTTTGCTACTAAGTCCTCTCACACCAGGTGGTGCAGAATTTCTATCCACAATAACGTTCGCTGTGAATGAAAGCCAAGTGCATGTGAATACCACTTAAGTCAAATGAATTACCAAATTATGTGTATTGCTTTTTAGCGACGGTTGTATTTTCAGGTGTCGTCTTCAAGAATTAATTTGTAAATGAAGAAAATTCATTACCTGGCTGTTTCCCCCCCATTCAACTGTACTGGCTATGTACAGCCTTCCAGGGTACCTATAAAGTGTGATATTAATTTTTTTGAGTTCTTGTACCCATTTGATATTTACATTATTTCAGACTGTTAGCTATCTTCAAGCCTTACATATTTCTGTGACTGTCTGAACTGTTTATTAGCCACAGTTGACTTTTTAAAACTGAATTTACCTATATTTATTGAATGGTATCTCAGCAGGTTTTAGTGTTTGCAGTAGCTGATGACTTGTTGTGGAGCAGAATTTTTGTACATCTGTACTTTAACTGATTCATTTAATGACTCGTCAAAGTTTGGTGTGTGTTCAGTTTTATTACTTGAACTCTACCATTGCCTTTTAAAGGCAGCATTACAACCCATTGACTGGCACATAAGGAATCAGACAGTTAGTAGGCGCATGAGGTAAATTGTGATGCCTTGTTGGTAGTTCTAGATATAGGGGACAGGATGTCAAACAGTAATTAGAAGCAGCATGATTCAGTTTGTCACTAGGAGTGTTTAAACCATTTCATTAGTTACCTTTTAACAGGTACTGACTTACATGTACTATCATTTGTCAATATTTAATTACGTAAAAAAACTATCAAAATGCTATTATGGTATTTAAATATCTTTTTTAATGTTCTGTTTGTTCAAATTTTCACAGAACTTTGACCAACTTTGTAGTGATTTTTGGGAGAAGCATTTCAGAGAGGTAGAATAACAGGTGATCCACAAACTGCAAATTAAGGATGTTCCATTTCCCCCTTTTTTGTTGACCAGGTCGGAGGAGAACTCGAGTGCACCGTCCCCGTTCACCTATCTTTGAGGAGAAGGAGATCCCACCTCTGGAATTACCAAAAAGCTCTGAGGACCTCATGGTCCCCAACGAACAGCTTCTCAATGTGGCTGCCATCTACGAGGTGCTCCGCAATTTTGGTACTGTGCTGCGACTCTCCCCCTTTCGCTTTGAGGACTTCTGTGCGGCACTGGTGGGCCAAGAGCAGTGCACATTGATGGCCGAGACGCACATCTCACTGCTCAAGGCTATCCTGCGTGAGGAGGACACCTCCAATACTACCTTTGGCCCAGCTGACCTGAAGGACAGTGTGAACTCCACACTTTATACCATTGATGGCATGACATGGCCCGAGGTGGTGCGCGTGTACTGTGAAAGTGACCTGGAGTATCACCACGTCCTTCCCTACCTGGAGGGTGAGGACTATCCATTTGGCCCACTGGAGAGTAAAATCAAGGTGCTGCAGTTCCTTGTGGACCAGTTCCTCACCACCAATATTGCGCGTGAGGAGCTCATGTCTGAGGGTGTGGTGCAGTATGACGACCACTGCCGCGTGTGCCATAAGTTGGGTGACCTGCTGTGCTGCGAAACCTGCTCAGCTGTTTATCACCTGGAGTGTGTGCGCCCGCCACTGGAGGAAGTGCCTGAGGATGAGTGGCAGTGTGAGGTCTGCGTGGCCCACAAGGTCCCCGGCGTCGTGGATTCTGTGACCGAGAGCCAGAAGGCTCGGCCCTACATCCGTCAGGAGCCTATCGGCTTTGACCGTCACAGGCGCAAGTACTGGTTCCTCAACAGGAGGATTATAGTGTAAGTAATATGCTTTTTTCTTCTTTCATTGCCATTTTCTTTGGGTCATTAGATGTAGCTGAGATGCTGCAATGCAGAGTATAAGAGTTTCAGGAAAATGAAGTTGTTATGATCCTGCAAAATGCTGCCGATTACTCTGGCACTTGATTTTGTTGCACGTAAAAGGTAAGGACGGGAAGCTGATTTCAGGACATGAGGTTGTAAATATATGCTTTTTTGTTACATTTCCTGAGCTAGTACGTGCTACGCAAACATGATGTGAAATATGAGGTGAGTTCTTCAAGGCAGAGGCTAAATCCAGTATCGGTCCGTGGATACTCATTAACGTGACTAATAACATCATAGGGTTTATGTAAATTTTGATTAGGATAAAACTGGCTCTGAATTCATAGGGCTTTAAGGTTTCAAAGCAGATGCACTCTACAGTTGTAATTATTCACTTGGAAACATGAGAAATTATCTTTGCTAAAATGTGCAAGGGTTTTGAGATGAAAGAGACATTTCAGTGTGTCCCCCCCCCTTTTTTTTTAGCCTCAACTACAGATAAGTGAGCAAAGCCGTCAGGGAATGTCTGCAGCCTGCATTGTTTATTGTCGGGGGAGTGTAATGCATATGGTGTATTTCAAATACATCTGTTTTGGTTTGTAGTGTCTCGGTATTGTGAAAATTGCATTTGTTCACGTTGCTTCCAACACCCACCACTTTAAATGTCTTTTAAAGTCTCTCCGCTTTAATTATTTCAGCATTGTTGCGTTACGATTAAGTGCTCTCTCGTAGCTTTAGCAGTGAGTGCTGCTTCAGTGCTACTCTAATTCAGTCGATGTAAAACCCAAGTGTTTACCCTTGAATATATCATTCTGTGTGCACATATTAATGCTTGTCCTGTTGGATACACAGGCCAACTGGGTGGCTGTATGGTGCCATGCCCCGCTGATGAGGGCTCCTTGCTACAGTCACGGTATTTTACACAATGGACCAGATAATGAAGATTCTGGACAGTGGAGGCGGCCAGGTTTTAGTTTGCAGAGAGGCGTCCAGCAGCAGGATGGAGGTTGTCTTAGACTCAAAGGACTCCTGCTGTTTGTAACCCTTGAGCCAGGAATTTAACCCCTCTGTGTGACTGTAGTAACCATCTAAAGGGTAACTGCAATGTTTAGAACTGTCACTGCACAAAACTCAGTAAATTGGGATTCCTAAAATATTGTTTAATGTTTTTTAAAATGACAACCTGTTAGATGGCTGTTTCAGGGAGATTTAGAAATAAGGTTAATCGTGATTTATCCCAGTAACTCCTGTGATTAACAGCAGCCCTATTATTTTACTTTGAAATCCGCTGTACTTAGAAGAGGTGTAAAAACAAATGTGTAATTAAAATAACAAGCAAATCAGATCATGGTAAGGTCTGTCAATTGGAATTTTCTTCATACTGTTACCGTATAAAAGGAAGCCTCATTCTGTGTCCTGTTCGAATGATTGGTTCAGGTCAATGGGGACAGTAACCTGGCAAAATAACTTGCCTGTAGAACGTTGGTTTTCGGCCCAGTTCTGGCAGAGAACTATCTGTACCTTTTTTTGTTAAAAACTCAGCAAAACTTTGCTTAAGTGCTATGTCAGAAGGGGCAGCAGGTGGTGTAGCTGTTAGAGCTATTGCCTTCCAGTTGGATGGTCGTAGGAAGGTCCTCCTCCTGCTTTTGATCAAGGTATTTACCCTGAACTGATGCACTGAGAATTGATTCTGTATAAATTGCCCAGCTATATAAATAGGTCAGTCACTGTAAGTAGCTTAGTATGTAAACCTAACATTGTAAGTTGTTAAATAACAGGATTATAAAGCTCTTCATGTATAGATTACATGGTACAGTGATGCAGCCAATAGTGCTGGTCTCTCTCTCAGCTCCTGGGCTATGTGATTGGGCGTGGGTTTGATCCCTCCACTGTCTATGTGAAGCTCTTTGTGTTCATATCAGTTTCCTACAGGTTCTCAGGTTTCCTCCCATAGTCCCAAGATCTGTTCTGGTGAACTGGTTAATCTGAATTGCCCATAATATGTATTAGAGTTGGGCGATTCATTGAATACCAGCAATATTTTCATTATAATTTGATAATCAATATAGAATCGCACTATCAGTAGTATTGTGCTTTGCTTACTGTGTTATTGAGACCAAATATTTTCTGAAAACCTGGTCAAGTGACTCGTCGCAACGTGGAAAGCAAATTATTTCCTAAAAGAATTTCACACTCATTGGTATGGAGCTGGTTTGGTTTTAAGAGTTCAGACATTGGACAAAGTGAGGTATTTTGTAAATTGTGGTGAGAAAAGATTGCAACCAGATCTAACAGCTAATCAGTTTCATCGCCTCACACAGCATCCAGGTCCATCTGTTCTCTGACAGCCACGAACACTGCCCCTCTCCCCGCACGTGCAAAGCTAAAAGATCCTTTCTCTGCAGGAGTGCAGTATAGTAACAAGAGTGCTAAATGGCAAGAAAGAGGTGCTGCTATTGCGTACTGCATAGTCAAAGATATGGTTCCTGTCAGCAGTGTAGAGGAAACAGGTTTCAAATGGCTGCTCAAGACCATCAACCCCAGATACAACTTACCAAGTTGTAAGTTCTTTAACAAGGAAGTTTTCCAAAAACTATGTATTCAGGTTTACAGAACAACTTTCTGCGAGGCTTTCCAAAATCACTCATTTTGTAGCTGCAACTGATCTGTGATCCAGCAGATCATCTGAGCCCTACCACTGTATAACTATACATTATATTAAGGATTGGGAGCTGAAGTCAGGTTGTCTTCAAACTAGCTACTTTCATGGTCATCACACAGGCAAATTAATAGCGGAGGCATTATTTGAAGCACTTATTTCTTGGAAACTGGAAGAAGTTCCAGTTTCCAAAAAACTGCAGTTGCATATAATCATCTGTATATCAGTTCATTCTGTCTTGTTCTCCATCTTTCTACACTATTATTTGTGGACACTGTTTCCAGTAATAACCAGATGACAGTAATTTGAGTATGTCAAAAATACAGTGTTTAATGTTTATGCCAAGTCATTCGGTCATTATGCTTCAGTTTACTGCATTTTGAAGGAAGTAAATCTAAAAACAAAAATTGTTTTAGTATTGCATTGAATTTTTTGTGCAAAAATTAAATTCTCTGCTCAACTCTGAAAGGGTTTTGCCCAGGCTTTATATATCAGATTATATTAAATAAAGCCTGTTTACAATCCATTTCTCAGAAAATGTATGACGATCATAATATATATATCGTATATCAAGAAGAAGCTTTAAAATAATATTGGGTTTATTTGGTTTGGAATAAAATTATTCTATAAGATTTTTTTAACCTTTTCACCAAGCCCTGGTATGGGTGTATCTGTTTGTTACATTGATCTTATGTATAAACGGGTGAATAATTGAAGGGACTGTAGTGTAGTCTGTCTAGCATCATAAGTCACGTTGGATAAAAGTGTCAATTAAATACTACATAGTAGTCATTGTACATCGCTTTGGAGGAAAGCTTTTTGCTAAATGCGTATGAATAAATAAGTTTAACATTTAACACAGTTGCTGTCATGCTGTTGTACTCTATCTTTGTCACCTTTAGGTGGGCCTTGTAGAGGGAATTAGCTTAAGTGACAACCTTAGTTTTAAGCCTCTTATAGGTACTGCCTTTATTGTTTCTTAAAGGCCAACTTAATCATGTTTGAGATTTTTATATCTACTGTTCTGTTGACACCGGTACTTAAAAATGAATTTGGCATTAATATGCTCTTTAAATTTGTTGCATGAAAGCTGCAAGAACCAGTGTAAAAAAGATAGTCAACTATTCTCTTGACAGTTTGTTCACCTCTGAATATTATATTCTTATCAGATCTGAATGAACCCCCTTTCAGTGTGTCAGCTAGTCACATTGGTATGTTTGAGTCAGATAGGTGAGACATTGTTACTTTGCACAGTTTTTACAGCCTTTAGGTCTTATTTGCCCCTTCAATATGATTGGTCCTAACAGGCTGAAATTGAACAGCCAGATTAATATAAATGGTTCATTCAGGTTTGCTGATTCATCTCCTGACAGCCACACACTCATCCTAACATTCATGAAATGAAAGAGCTGAATCAGCTGGGCTGCTGAATCAAACTAATTCGCGGGTGACTTTCACTGAAAGGGATGCGTATGTGATGCAGACAAATGACAGGCGGTCTTTGGAGAATCTGACTGACTTGCTCGTGTATGGCGCTTTGGAAGTCTTTGGATTTTGACGCTGTCAGAATAATGTTGTTTTAAGTTGCTTCATAAATCACTTTTTAATGCTTGTTAATTATGCAATTCATTTGAAGATGTCAGACCAGTGATTTAACTTCTAAGACAATTAGTCGTTTTTTGTTTAATGAATAATTATTAAACTTAAGTCCCTTTCAGTGCATTAACTGTACATAGAATATTTTTCAATTTATCTGCAAAACACACTTTGACATCAAAAGTCACGTCTTGCATAGGAAAAATAATTTTTCCCTGTTTTGTATGTGCAAGGTCATATGCCACTTTGTTTATGTACTTTTCTTAACTGCACCTTCCCCTGGTTTTCCAACAGTGAGGAGGATGGCGAACATGAAAACAAGACCATTTGGTACTACAGCACAAAGGTGCAGCTGGCTGAACTGATTGACTGCTTTGACAAGGAGTACTGGGAGCGGGATCTGTATGAGGCCCTGGAAGAGATCCGGGAGGAGGTGCACGCCCATATGGACATTACCGAGGACCTGACCAGCAAGGCCCGGGGCAACAACAAATGCTTCCTGACAGCGGCTAATGGTAAGCAGGGTGCTGCTCCTGTCAGGGAGCTTATAGGGACAAGGGTAGATGTTGCTTCTGTCTGGACTGCCATTTTATACGCATGTAGTGCAGTATTTTGTCTTTGGGCCTATATAGCATTTTTTTCCATTGGTTTGAAAAAAATGTATACACCTATACTCTGCTATTCAAGCCCCCTGTTTCCAAGTTTCCAGTAGAACAGGTGTTTTACACTCGTTGCCCCCTGTAAAACACTTAAATCAAGACAGCTATTTCTGTTATTTCTTAAGGGAGAAATATTGATGCTTCCCAGCTCATCTGAAAGTTCCCAAACAAGCTTTCACAAATATCAAGACAACACTGTAAAACACCTTGTAGCACGTGCAACACAGGGGATCATCGTGTAGCACACACTAGCACGTAAGAGCACACGTAGGTATCCTGCCGGTCAGTGTAATGAGGTGGTCCGATGTGAATGAAATGCTTACTCACATTGGTAACAATCAAAACCAAGTCTATTGCCAGCATGGCATCTTTGAGGAACAGGAGTAGGTGAAAATTGTGTATAATTTGGTTTTTTACACATTTTCACGCATGTAGATTAAATTCTGATGTTGGAATGTTTTGTTTTTTACATTTGAAAATTTGCACAAGTCCAAATGCAAAGCTAGGTGGCAGCTCAGCCCCATGCCTCTGCGTTTTCAGTCTTTGCCTCATGTGGCCCGTGTTCAGATGTTTTCATGATTTCTTTCACTTCTGTTCATGTGGGAACTACTCCAGTAATGGCTCATTACAGTAAATGAACTAAACTTGATTGTTTTTTCTATATTTTTTATTTTTTTTACATAAATTTACATAAATATTTGATGCTATTAGTACTTATAATAAGGAACAAAAGATCATTTATAATACTAAAAGGAAAGATAGCTATATATTAAAAAACAAACATATATTAATTTAACTTTGATAATTAATCAGTTGGTTTTAAAAGTGTCCTTATTCATGCTGAAATAGGTATTTTACAGTGTTTAGGATATTTGGGGGAAATTGGACTTTCTCAGATGAACGTTTAACTAGTCGTAATTTTCCCTTGGAAGAGAAGGGAAGAAATAATGTAAATACCTTCCCGACATTTGAGTTTGCTGTATTTGAGCCATTTCTAGGAACCAGTTACACTTGGATACTGGGGTATAGGTGTATTTTGTCTTAGTCTTCCACCGCATTATTATCCACAGATTACAAAGGGGCAATTTTTGGAACAGCTGGTCAGAATTAGGTTTCTTTTTTCTGTGCTAGGAGCAGTTCTGATGTATGACCTTTGTGGGAAAATGGTTGGCTGAGTAGATTGGCTTGGGATTTTATTCTGTAATGGTCATTGCAGAGGAATATAGAAATACAAATAAAGCAGTGAAAAGAAGTGTTAGTCAAAGATGCTATGACCTGCAGTAGGGTGACCCAGCCAGTCGTCTGCTGTCACCAAACACGCACGTCATTCTAGTAAGGAGATGCGCCATTTCACCTGTGACAAGAATTTCCCACCAGCAGCTGAAACAGATGTAGCTGCAAAAGACCCCCCCCCCCCGCTTTCACTCGTTTTTTCTTTCGCTCGCTCGGTGATGTGTGTCACACTCACTGTCACCTCTCTTTGTGACAGCCTGTCTGTGTGATGGTGGTTAAACTGAAAGGAAGTATGTATTTTTCCTTTTCCGTACCTTTCTCTATACAAATTTGATAGCTCCGTTATTCTCCCATCTTTTTCAGTCATGTTGTGGCTATCTGCTTGCACCTTTAATTCATCTCTGTTGTTCCCCAACATATCTGAAATCTGTTGACCGCGTGTGCGTTTGGTTAGTGTGCCAGATTGCAGGGACATCATGCTTCTGCTTTATAAATGTTTCAAAAACCTTTAACTTACCCTTAACAGGAAAAACCATCCTAGTTAGTTCTCCAGTGTGTTTTCCATTATTTTAGTTGAAGGACTCTTATTTTCTTTAAAGAAAAAGTGCTTTTTTTCCACTGAGATGTTGTTTTGGGTACACTTGTCACATTGTGAGATTTCAATGGTATAACTATAGTTTCATTTTTTTCTCTGGTAATTTATTATGAGACTCTGCGGAGGGAAAAAAGACACAAAGCATGGCAAAATTAAATATTTTATTGTTATTTTTCATAATACTCATTTAGTGCCGAAATAATTTTAAAAAATATTCAGAACCCATCCCTCTGTTTGCTTGGAACTTGGTCACTCATTGTCAATAAATTTACTTGCAAGGGCCAGTAAATGGTGAGTACCAGTTAGTAGGATAAGTGATAGAGGTAACCCCTCAAATGTGAATGAAAATGAAGTCAAACCTACTTCACCGTAAACCACTCCAGCCAGACAAGCCTTAAAATAACTAATGGATTTTTAGATTTCATTCCATTTCCAAACAGAAACGTGGAACACAAGGCTTCTAAAGTAGAATTTTGCCAGTGGTTCTAAAATTCCCATGGCTTGGAGACCATGGCAATTTTAATTGTGGTTAATGGTGAAACTGGTTTTAGGACTAGTAGCTCACTCTTCCTGGATTGTGATCAGATCTCCTTCACAGGCTGCGCTTTGGTATATGACATGTTTTGCCTGGCAGGGATTCGGAAGGCCTCTTAACTGAGCTTTATGGTGGAGGGGGTTAGCTGCCATATACATGCAGCCTTCCAGTCCTGGTTGTCCATGTCTGCAACAGCCATTACAATTCTGTTGAACTACAGACCCTCCCTCTGAGGTGCTTCATTGTTAAACCCAGAGAGGCCTAAATGGGGCCAATGGCTCCTGCACACTAATTAGTCCCCAGTAGAGTGGGTCTGGGTGGGCAACATCAGCACCCTGGTATGAACAACTACAGCTCACCCATTTGTACAGGCCTCTTGTACTGGGGTAAAAATAACTGTAGCTGCCTGTAGATGCCTGTTGGATCTTCACTCACAGCTATCAAATGGAAAAAACAGTAGAAGAAAATCAACCAAGGGCGACAGCAAAAAGGACCCGACAGTGGGAGTTTAGCATGGCCACTGCCAGAATAAAGGAAGCACTAATACGACTTGATGGTCGGTTCATTCATGCCAAAAATACATCCAAACTAGTAATCTGTTTAAGCAGTGAATAAATGGATGTTATATGACCCTCCGTCTGGCTGCCACACATCATCTGCACAATAAAAGGAGCATATGAACAATTCAGCCTGTCACTTGCACAGCCATGTCGGCTTCAGTAGTCAGCACTGCTCTCTGGGTGTTTTGTAAAGTTAATGTCATTTCACCCTACAGCAATGTTTAAGATCTTACGGTTCTACAGTAGATACGTGAAGTTCTAAAAACAACACAATTTGGTGGGATGGTTGATGTTCTCATCCCCTTGCTACTCTCAGTGATGCTCAACTGACCAGGTGATAAGTTCTGTCCTCCAAGCCTGACAAATGAACAAATGAGTGAAGTAAAAAAACAGGTGGTCCACTGCCTGCACATCACAGGGGCTCTGAGTCTTGATTCATGGGAGAAGACATAGAATAGCACAACTGCCAGGTGTGACAATTAAATGGGGCAAAAGGTGGGTAAAATGCAGGCAAAAAGCCTTTCCCGACATGCAACGTGGGTGCTGTCAGGCGGAAAGGGAAGCGAGATTCACAAACCAGCCTTAGTTGTGAGTCACATTGGCCCTGCCGCCTACACCTGCATTCTCTGTCACACACGCGCGCACACAGACACACGTGCATGCACACTTAAGACAGGATTAGATTTCTCACACACTGAATTGTCTTGGGGTTGCCCAGTAGCTGGTAGTGGAGTGAATCAGATATCCACCATGAAGCTGTGACGCATTTTGTTACGCTGTAGAAGATTACATAGCCGTGTGGTGTTATTAAACAACGTGCACAGTTATGCTATTTGAAGCTGACTCAAGGAAAGCAGAGTGGTCAGTGAGTTGCTGAGTAGCTCGACTGGTGAATAAGAAGGCACTATGGTGCTGTTTCCTGTTGCTGGGTACTACTTATTTATTGAATATCCTAGCATGTACCCAGCTAAATGAGAAATATATGCTTTAGTACAGGAGGATGCTTAGTTAGTCTGTAGAGATGTGAGGCTGGAGACTGATTTTTTGTTGTGCTCTTCATTCCCTGGTTTCTTCTGGGAATTTCTCTCGGGCCTGCTTAGCATGGCAATTTTTAGAAACAAGCTGACTTCGTATGTCATTGCACAGATTTTCAGACCATGTATTCCTTCGTTTTCAAAGGATGATATTGTGTTAAATGTCACATCTCTTGGTGCACTTTGCTCACTTGGCTCCTTTTTTCAGCCCTTTAATGAAGTTCAGTGCCCTGAGAGCATGAGACCAGTGTTGGACAGTTTCATAGAGCCTCAGCACCAGCTCAGGCAGCACATATTGTGGGTTATCCAGATTCCTTTCAGGTGGCTTTGTTCCCATTTTAATAAAACTAACTTGTAGCTATTGTTGAAGGGCTTCAGTAGGCACCAAAATCCTTTCAGCATAAGCAGTGTGTGTTCAGAAGCCATTTAGTGTATTTATACAGTTCCCTACACCCAGGGTACCTAAGAGCCATAAGTTCACTGTACAAAAAAAGCTCAGTCGAAGATGGATACATGGGGAGTAAATGATGCACAGTTAAAACAACTAAAATGGGGAAAGAAATCTTAACAGAGGATTACGAGGCTCTACTGTGAGAAGAAAATCTGGAGGTCCAAGATGAACTACACAGATATAGAATTAGTGTTACCTCCCACTAATAGTAGGTAAAATGGTCATTCTGTCCTCTTTATGACCTGTTCCAGGTCAGCTGGTGATGTTCAACAGATCAGGTAATGTGAATGATGAAGGCTTACAGATCACACCCAGGTGTACTAGCACACTTGGCATAGGCTTGCGAAAGAAACGAGAGTTTAACTAGGTATTTAGGACAGTGATGGTTCGTTGCTGTTTAAATCAATTTTTAATTCAGTTGGTTTCTCACTAGACATGTCTAATAAGTTCTTTTGTGACTGCAGTGGAGTAACTGAATAGTATTTTAGCTGTTCTTCTGACTTCTATGATTAATATTGATTCAGCTCTTAATTCAGCCCTCATTCTGGTATCTGTATAATGAAACTTGAAATTAAATTGGTTTGGTATCAATGTGTAAATTTTGAACGGTTGATCTTTTTGAAAGGTGAATGGTCCAGCCCTTGTGGTCTAGTGAGCACTTTAAAAGGTGCCCATGGTCGTTTGTCTACTGAGGTCATGACCATTGCCATGGAACTTTCCCTCCACAGAGGAGATCCTTGAACACCTGAAGGTCAAACAAGATGCAGAGTTGGAGGAATTGAAACGTAAGGCAGCAGAGGAGGTTGAGAGAATGAGGAGGGAGTCTGAGATTAGCGCCGCTTCGCAACCCGACAGAACAGAGGAAGGACCCACCTTGGACAAGTGTCTGGGACATGATCCTGAGCTGAAGTCCTCCAAGGGGCAGGCAACCACAGAGGAGGTCCCAGGTACAGGTAAGAGACAGCCTTACTTATATACTGGATTTGTTTCAGACACCATACTACTACGTACTTTTTCTGCACTTTAAGGATGTTCTGATACTTTTTGGCATTTTTGTCTGGCCACTACTATTTTTGAATACAGGTATCCCTGAGATATGAGTGTTTGACTTTTTGTGTATGCAAGTTTTCCCATATTATTAAATACGCTTTACCAAATTCACCAAATTTTATGCTTTTTTTTGTGTTGAGAAACAGCAGTTGAGCATAAGGGAATTTTCAAATTCTTGTTGGCAACCACTGTAATGTATAATTGAGTGCACGTCTGCAATAGGTGAGTTATATCTGTTTGGTTTGTTGCGCACAAAAATAATTTGTTCCTGACTCTCGCTCTGTGTGCACGTGTGTGCATGCACCTATATACCCCAGTATCGACGTGTAAATGGCTCCTGGCTTGAATATCAGGAAACTGTTTCCATTATTTCTTAGAAGCAAAATTAATTTGTTCCACGTGACTATTTTTGTTCTGTATTTTCTTAAGAAGCTTTTCAACTGTCTTTGGATTCACGACGAAGGATTCGGGTAATATTAAAAAATAAAAATCACAAAGCGCAAACTGCATTTGAACATGAGCCACACAAGGCAAAGCCTGAAAATGCAGATGTTGGGCACTGCTGCCACGTAGTGTCGCACTAGCATTGTACTTGTACTCGTGCATATTTCAAAAATATTTTCTGATGTGATTCAGTCTCTCTCAGAAAGAAGTCGTTGTGCTGTGATTTCTTGACTCGGATTCTATTCCGGGTATTAATATATACTGCTCCTTCTATTGCAGATTTGGAAACTGGCAGTATAGGTGTGCATTTGTGGTTTTTTGTTGTTGTTTGTTTTTGTTTTTTTTTTAATAGGTCACATTGTTATATATGGATGACATGTATGAGCATGATTGAGTACAGAAATCTTACCTATAATAAGCACGAGGCAGAAAATACCTGCTTTTATTAAATGGGATGAAAAGAACGTTTTAATATTTGTAAATGTATGAGAAACACATAAACAGGAGGCATACAGATTCTTAGACCAGTGTCAACTCCCAATGAGAAATGTGGCAGGCAAACTTGATGTGAGCACATTGCAAGATAGAAGTAAAGATGTTCAGTATTTTTTTTTTTATATAAATGTTGTCACTTCTATTTTGATGAGTTTTGGTGTTAACTGGAAAAACATGGGGCTGGCTTTGTGACCCTGGAATGTTTAAAAAGTTTTCACATTGAAATTAATGGTAATTACATCTCTCACTTCACCTTATAAGGAATGCATTATGCTTGTAAGTAGGGGGATCCCAGTCATCCCTCGATTTATGCATCTGATTCGTGTCTGAAAAGTCTGTGTAAATTGAAATCGCATAAATGGACAGCTGTTTCTGTTATTTATGGAGGAAAATAATGCTTCCCAGTCCATCCAAACAGACTTTCAAAAATACCACTAAAACACTGTAAAACACCACGCACACAGGGGACCGTTGCACAGCAAACACAGGTATCGTGTTGCTCAGTGTAACGTGGTGGTGCAATATGAATTAAACGTCTACTCGTGTTTGTAGCAAACAAAGCTAAGCGTATTGCAGGTGCCGTTTCCTTGAAGAACAACTTTAAACAGATTCTTTCCGCAGCAGAAGAATGCAGAACAAGTCAAATTTTATTAAGGAATGCAGAACGTTATTAACTGTGTAAGAGAACCATAGCATAAAATGCTCATCCACTGACCAGTCATAGCCAAGATATTTCCATATACATCTCCTCTTGAAGGGGCAATGCCAGCTGTCCCTCGGTGAACTTTACATCTGCCTTTCCCAGGACCCAACACTTCTTCATAACGCAGCCCTCTTAAATGCATGTACACTTCATCCAGAATGCCCATTACATAACACACAGCCGAGTGTGTACAAGCGCCGGCATGCATGCTCATGCACACACATACATGGTGTTTTTTATACATTTTTACACACTTGGATGAAATTGTGATGTTGTTTTTTCTGTTCTTTTATGTTTTTGGCAGCAGCACATTGTATTAAGCTGATTGGAGCGTAAATCAAGTAATTTCGTGTTATAGCAAAAATGCGTGATGGAGACTGCGTAAAATGAAGGATGCTTGCACTTGTATTGACAATAGGAAACATTTATTAGCATAATTTTCTGAACTGAACGTGTACCAAACCAGGCTAAGATCATGTGTGTTGTATGGCTTTTTCCAAACTTAAAAAACACAACACCAAAACAGCCACTTAGAATGTATGCAGTGCTAACTATCCTAAAATTCCACTAGTAAAGTGGCTTTTCATTATAGTATTCAAAAATTTCATAAATTCACAAATCATGCATGCACTGGGCATCTTCAAGTTAGTCATCTGAACAAATTATTTTATGGTCATTAAACTGCATAAACAAAACAAAGAAAATGTGATGGTCCTCCAGGTATCCAGTTTCAGGGTATGTCCAGTTCAATATTTTTATGTTGAGGTGGTTTTCAGTTTTCTTCATTATTGCAATGCATTTTTATTTAAAAATATTCTCTCTGATTGCTGAAGAAAGCTAAACAAAAAGAAGTTTGTACTGTGCATTCCACTGTAGCAGAGGCACCACCTGCTGGAGAGAAAAGCAACAGCAGCCACCCTTCGAACAAGCAACTAAACCCTACCGGAGGGGCCCAAGCCAACCACCCTGCACATGCTGATCTTGGTGATCAGGGCCTGGCCAGTCAAGGGGCTGTAGAAGAACCGGCAGGTACAGAGGACTGGGTCTCCTCTGTCATTACAGTCTTGTGGACAACACTGCTGTGGCTTCTTTGCTTCTACATAGCAATGTGCTCACATCAGACTTACCTGCCACATTTCTCATCAGGAGCTGTGTCAGTATAAAGACGAGCCCTTGTTTAATAACAAAACAGCTTTTTTCTACTACTGGCTCATTCATAGGTTAAATCCTATACTTAAGGATGCTCATACACATAAAATCGAGTCATCTCCTTTCCGGTCTGTTTAATTTGTTAGAACTTCAAATACCTCACACCCTGCCTGCACATACAGCTGCCCAGTCTGCCCCTGGCCCAGCTAGGTGCCACTTCCAAAAGTCTGTTTTTCATGGGAAAAAACAGGTGTGATCATTTTCATCCAGTCTAAATTACACGTGCAGTGGGCATCACTATTTTTAAATGATTTTGCCATTTTAAGTTTTGTTTAGCTTTTTGTTTTTCATTTCTGTGAACCCATATTCATCTTGTTTATCATACTTTTACAGGAAACTAAGGTTCTGTTGATTGTTGAACACTTTTTTCCCCTTTTCTTGTGCATATGAACGTTGTTACTGCAGTTATCATTGTGTTCTGCTGTGTGATAACAGTTTGATTCAAACAGGTCAAAATTAACAATTTTACTCCGCTGTGTAGAGGATCTAATGTTCTCTTCGCACTGAGAGAGTCCTCTGTACTCCAAGCTTTTTTATTGAAGTATTTTATGGAACTTGTGATACCTGTTCATTACTGAATGTTGTACACAGAGCTAATGACCTTTAAAAATTTAGCATCTTGTAGTAGGAGATTTAGCAACCAGTGTTCTTGTTGCATGGTTTTAGGTCTGCTCGCTGTCTTAGAGCTTTGACATTGTAAGTTTTCTGCTTGGTGAGGTACAAAGAAGTTTCTCTGCAGCTGGAACTTGTGGTGTTTACTTGTAAAGGCTGTGAGAATCTAGTGTGTCAAACTCATTTGTGCGTTAGAGGGAGCTGTTGTCCATCTTATTGCATTTAGGCTTTTCAAATCTCTGACCTGATACAAATTTTGCCTTTGAATGTCTGTAAACTTCACTCTCTGTTTTTACGCTAACGTTATAGTTTTTACAGTGTAATTTTTCTGTGCTTCTACTATTCTCTCTCGCCTCCCTGTGGTTATGAAATTCTTTTACTGTTACAGGTTGTGTCCTCTTACAAAATCAGCACTGTCATGTTTAAAAAGAATGTGTTTCTTCTATATTCCATAGGCAAGTCTTCAGATACAGGGTCCAACAGTGAAAATGGGCCCCATTTGGGGCAACTTGTGCAGGCTGGTGAAGAGAACAGCAGGAGCAGCCAGGCATCGTTGTCAGAGGCCCCTAAGGGCCCAGAGGAAATCGAAATGGCAGACAAGTCGTTCCATTCCTCCATCACTAGCCAGGATGATGCAGGTGTGGTTCATTGTCTCATTTTGGTGACTTGACTGCCACTGAGACAAATACAACATGTTCTATTCTGCTCATATTTCTGGGTTTTTAGAGGACCCATATTGATTTATATGAAATTGCTTTACTTAAGATGTCAAAATATGTAAATTATTTTGTTTAGAGCTATTCCATAGTTGAGCTACAGTACATGCCCAATTTGATTCAGGAAGAATATCGCTCTGTGCGTAGAGGTTGTGTATGACTGCTATCTATGTAAGTATCTTTTCAGAAGTGTTTGCTGCTTCACAGTGCAAACAGTAAAGCAAGGACATTTGAGATATACTGTATGTCTTACCGTTGTCCTGAGCTTTAGTTGGATTGAAAGGAATGTTAACCATTGTTCCATTTGGAGCAGGAGATAGTAAGGAGAAGGCGAGCAGCGAGGCCATGGGCACGCCCCGGGGGGCATCAGCCGCTACACGCATGGTAACGCGTTTGCGGAATCCCGACAGCAAGTTGAGCCAGTTGAAGAGCCAGCAGGTGGCTGCTGCAGCACATGAGGCCAACAAGGGTTTCAAGGAGGGCAAAGAGGTCAGGCCTCACCCTGTAGCACTTGCATACAGTGTCTGTGTTGCCTGTTCACCAGTTCTTAAAGCAGCCCTGCGATTTAATTTAGCTCATGCACTATAGAACTGCCTGGCACAAATGGTCTTCCTGGCACAGGGGAATGAAATATGAGTTATCTTGCTTCAGTGAAAAATGTGTATGCTGTCATTCAAGTTATGTACCTTGAAACTTCTGCCCAGGTTCTTGTGGTGAACACTCAGGGAGACATTTCTCGCCTGAGCACCAAGAAGGAGGTGGTGATGAAGGGAAACCTCAGCAACTACTTCAAGCTGGGCCAGGAGGGCAAGTATCGAGTTTTCCACAACCAGTACAGCACCAACACACTGGCACTCAACAAGCACCAACACCGTGAGGACCACGACAAACGCAGACACCTCTCGCACAAGTTCTGCATGACACCGGCCGGTGAATTCAAGTGGAACGGCTCTGTTCACGGCTCCAAGGTCCTCACTATCTCCACACTAAGGCTCACCATCATCCAGTTGGAGAACAACATTCCTGCGCCCTTCCTTCATCCCAACTGGGCCTCTCACAGGTACGTATTTCATCCCTTTGTGGAATGTCCCAGTTTGCATGCATGATAAGTGGCCATTTAAAATTTAACTATGACCTGTTTAAATCTCTAGCATCAATGTCAAAATGTATTTTATAAGTATGACATTTTATATGAAAACTTAATGTAATAAACTTGGAGGGAGGTGACAGTAAAATGAAGCATTTTGTTTTGACTTATATAAATGTGGTGTTTTTAACAGGTCAAACTGGATTAAAGCTGTTCAGATGTGCAGCAAAGCACGGGAGTTTGCCCTGGCCTTAGCCATTTTGGAGTGTGCCATCAAGCCCGTTGCCATGCTACCTGTGTGGAAGGATGCTCTTGGGCACACAAGGCAAGTGAAGACTGTTTCTGGATGAGTGTTATATGTCAAGTAGCTTGGAGGATTATGAGTCAAATCCTGCTGGTTCAAATCGTGGGAGGTCTCCTGCTGTTAAATCAGTTAAAAAAAAAAAAAAAAAAAAGCTTGAATGAATGCACTAGTAAGTTGCTTTGGAGAAAAGACTTGTCATTGTTATTGTTCCATATCTCAGGCTACATGATGAGTTTTCGGTAGCCATAGTCCTCCCCGGAGACAACTGCTAACAGTGGCAAAAGGCTTCTCTCTTCAGTATGTGGTACAGAAGAGGTTTGCCTAGCCGGGTTTATTAGGAGGTGATCCTCTGCAGATTAAATGCAATATTGTGTCTAGAAAAACATTTGCGCTTGACCACTACCTGTTCCTGGCGCCTTACCACAAGTTTCCACTACTTTTAAAGCTGTGTGTGTATGTGTGTGTGAGAGGGACGTGCAGAGGCTCGCTGGGCTAGGCCAGTCCAGGCGGCGCATGTACAGCAGTCCTCAGCCACTCCCCCAGTTGCACGAAGGGCCTGGGGTTTATTATCTATGGAGGGCAGCCAAGAAAAGTCGAGGAGGTACCTTGCCTCTTTGATCTCTGTTGTCCTTTTCAGCAGCAAGTTCCTAAAGCGTCTTTGCGGCATTCCCTTGATTTTTCTTTTTCCCTACTCTCCAATTTTCAGGTTGCATCGAATGACCTCTATTGAGCGGGAAGAGAAAGAAAAGGTGAAGAAGAGGGAGCGAAAGCTGGAGGAGGAGGAGACCATGCAACAAGCCACCTGGGTGAAGTACCCCATCCCCATCAAACATCAGGTAGGCCTTTTGCCACTTTAATTACTGTTGTTGACAGGTGAAGTCCTTTTCAGCTGATCTCTCTGTACCTTGTGATGCCTCCTGTGGATTTTTTGATTGTTTTTATTGCATCTCCCAAAATAAACTAACCTTTTTTGTAAGGTCCTCTGGGAAAATCTGCTACTGGTTAATTTTGGATAATACAAAAAGCATGACAGCATTGTAGCATTTCTATTTTCCTCACTTTGCTTCTCCCTCCAAAGGTATGGAAACAGAAGGGCGAGGAGTACAGGGTGACTGGTTATGGCGGATGGAGCTGGGTCAGTAAAACCTATGTCCAGCGCTTTGTTCCCAGGCTGCCAGGAAACACAAATGTCAACTACCGAAAAGACTTAGAAGGTAAGGCACGTTTTGCATGGTTGCATCTTTTATTTAGCTACTTCTTTAGACTAAAATATATAAAAATTATATTTAATTGGATTTTGTATTAGCTGCCAAAAATGGCAAGAAAACTTCATCTTTGAACTTGGACAAAAAGAAAAGCTCTGAAAAAAAATTTACAGAATCTCAGGAAAAAGTAAGTGCTGGAGAGTCTTGTAAATCTTTACAAGACAAAATCAAGGATCTTACTACTGAGCCTTGTAAGACAACTTCACCAGCAAAAGAAAGGGCAGAGCAAGAAGAGGAAGCAAAGGACATAGCGGTGGAGAAAACAGCAGTAATGATGGACAGTGTGACAGAAGATATGGATCACAAGCCAGTGGAGACTAATAAGGAAGAAGGGACTGAAAAAATGGTCACAGAACCCATTGTGCCAGACTCGGGTCACAATGTGGAAGAAGGTAATGTTTGCTACTATCTTTTGGACCCTAGATTTGAACTGTTGGAGCCTAGCTGTATTTATGGTTTAATGTATTTCATTACTGTTTTCTAGGAAAAACTGAGAGCACCGATCCCATGACCTCAGAAAACAAGATGAAGGAAATTAACAAAGTATGTGAAGCTAAAAGTGAGGTACAAGCGGGATCGGTGCAGACGCCCTTCTTTTATGATGTTGTGAATGTTAGTGAGGGCTTCCTATTGCGGACTGCTTACAAGAAGAAAGTGAGGGCCTCCAAATTGGATGGGCTACTGGAGCGCCGAGTAAAACAGTTTGCTCTGGAGGAAAAGCAGAGGTTGGAGAGACTGAAGCAGTCATCCCTCATTAAACTGACTGGGAAGGGTGTTGCCACCCCACAGCCTGGGTTGAAGGTGAAAATTGAGGGCAAGTCTACGTTAGCTACTCTGGGAGTTGCTCAGGGTATCATGGTGGACAAAGATCAGGACAGAATTGACCTTTTAAAGGCCGAGGAAGTTTGTATTACCTCAAATGCTGTACCCATGGGGTCTGAAAGAAGTGAATTGCAAGACATAACAAACTCCAGGCTTGAAAGCCAAATTAGCTGTGAAAAGGAGGAATTTTCGACGGATCCTGTTCCGAAGGAGGGCAGCAATCAACATTCCACTGTCAGCAATGTGGCGCATGGACTTTACCTTGAGCCAAAGCTGCTTGCTAACCAGTTCCAGTGTGTACAGGAGACCAATGATCACAATGTAACATTGGGCTCGAGATGTAAAAACCAGACCAGCAGTGTACAGGCCACACAAGAGACCACTATAGACAAAGAGCACACTGTAATTGAGCCTGAGAGCACCACAGCTATCTTTTCTAGCCTGGATGGCAGTAAGCAGCTAAATCTCAGGAACAATTTCACGTTGTCAAAATTGTCAGCACCTTCCTCAGACCTATTTGTGTCTCAAAAAAGTGAATTCCATGAAGTGAAACCCTCAGTTGTGTTGGACTCAAATAAACAGAATTCAAACTTTGCAAATGATGACACAAAGTTAGTAAGGCAGCTTAATCAGTCAGATCTTTATAGGCCTGAAGAGGTAGACAAAGTTGGTCCTGTAGACAATAGTTTAAAGTTAAATGATAAAAAATGTAAGGAGGATTATGAATCAAAAGAAAAGATTGATACAGACACAAGCCCAAGCGATGGCAAAAATTTAGAAGGCAAGACTGTTGAAGAAAAAAAAATATTTCCACCAGCTCACATTAACGGAAAGGATGCTACAGAAAATATGCTTAACTTGGGCTCTCAGGACAAGGCCAACTCTAACTTGACCAACAGTGTTGAGGTAAAAGTGAACAACCTCACTAAGATCAGTAGTGATGGTGACATCAAAGTTCTGCCATTGAAGGATGCACTGAAGCCCTTTCTTAATGGCAGTTTTGCCACAGATGGGCAGAAAGACAATAACAGTGAGTTGACTTCCCTACCATCTAGCCCATCTGCAGCTATTGAAGGAGAAAAGGTCACTGTGGAAAGTTCTGAATATCTTCCACCTCAAAAGTTGTCAAAACTAGACAACAGCGTTGAGACTGTTGATTCCACTGTGATGTCACCTCCTTCCATTTTGGGCTCTAATGCCTCAGGAGAATTACAGAGGGCAGAGGAGCACAACAGTGGTGAGGCAGAGCCTATGGAAGCAGAGGCTGCTGTTCCCAAGAAAATGATCCCCTCCCCAGTCCCATCTGCAGAAGAGTCCAGTCTTAGCAGCGACTTTGCAGAAGACAACAGCGGAGGCTCATCAGAAGCTAAGGCAGAAGCCACCAAGACCATCACCACACAGGTGACCACCACAACCACCACCACCACTGTGTCCACAGAGTCTAAGACCGTGCAGATTGCGGAGGTTTCCAGCACACACAACAGTAACCCCACAGTTGTGTCTGTGGCAGAAAACTCCACCATATCCACCCTCACCACAATGACCAAAACCACAGTGACCAAAGTCAGCTCTCCTACACAAGCTGGCCAGAGAGACATGATGTCTGTGATGGAGGAGAGCAAGACCATGGTGACCACCACGTTGACTGATTCTGCCTCTGGCCCTGCTGGCAACTCTGTCGGCACCATCACTATCAGTAACGAGTACTCCACCAGGGACAGGGTCAAGCTTCTTAAGTTTTCTCGTACCAAGAAGACACGGTCAGGCACTGCCCTCCCATCTTATCGTAAATTTGTCACCAAGAGCAGCAAAAAGAGCATATTTGTCCTACCCAACGATGACCTGCGGAAGCTGGCGAGACGAGGAGGCATGCGGGAAGTGCCTGTCTTCAGCTACAGTGCCAAGCCAGCCCTGGATATCTGGCCCTATCCTTCCCCACGACCAACGTTTGGCATTACGTGGAGGTAGGCAAATTTGTCTTTTTCCTTATTTATAGTTGTTTTTGGCTGGGTTTTGTAGCTAAATGTTTGTCCCCCTTTTTTGGCCATAGTTTCATTTTTTGTTTGTGGTATTCTCTTTATAAATCCTTGAATTTATCATTAGTTGACTAAATTGTCTGAGACACTGAACCTTAAATGCTACAGAGGATGTTTTCCAGTCTGAGTTTATACTGAAAAGGGAAAAAAACACTGTCATTGTTTGTGTTTCCAAACATGTGCCCACCTTTTTAAAATAGCCAAAGGACAAATGAGGATGTTAACCTGGCCTAGCTTTGTGTTCCTGTCTATGTCCTGCATAGGATTAATTGCAAAAGTTTTTACATATTCAGCGAGGAAACAAAGATGGTGGTGAAAATGGTGAATGACTATGCTAATGGTGGTCTGGTGTGTGGATCTTGCTTATAGGTATCGCCTCCAGACAGTGAAGTCTCTAGCTGGTGTGAGCCTGATGCTCCGGCTGCTGTGGGCCTGCCTCAGGTGGGACGACATGGCAGTGAAGCCCTCTTCCACAGGCGGGACCACCCGCACAGGTAAGTCTGCTTCCCCCCCAGAGAAAATTTGAGATAGGACTGCACGAATCATATTTAATATTTTTATCTGATATTAGTTTTTGCTTCCAGCCGGTCCTCAACTCAGCTGACCTCAATTTTACTGATTTTGGATTTTAAGGCCCATCACAGAAATATTCCAGAAAAAAAAAATCATATTATAAATATAAAAAAAACAGTTTTTAAGCATAATAAAGGGGGAAATAAATATTTAAAATAGGAAAACTATGTTTTAAATAATTTTAAATTTTGTGTCAAAAAGAGACCCATCCAACAGTCTCCACTGTTAGATTTGTGAAGTCAGTGAAGCCTGCTCTCCTTGTAGTGGTTTTCTGATAGAACCATATCAGCACCTTATTCACTGCTCTTTGCGTATAATTCACCGTACTGTATGTATGTATGTTTTAATTAAAGTACTGATTCATTTCTTTTTATTAGGCACATGAAATGTTCATTACACATTACATTAGGCTATAAGTGTTACTCTATTACATAGTGTAGTATGAAGCGTTATAGTCAAAAATATTACACTTATGTTATGCTTTTTATTTTCTGGACAGTCGCTATATCTTGGAATCTCCTCCCTCATATATTCCAGAAAATTCAGGAATGACTATTATTGCATAAATGCTTTTCAGCACTTCCACTTTCACCATCTGTGTATACAACAATGAAACCATTAAGCCACGAGTGCCTTCTTATAAATTTTATGTTCAGTTCTCTTTTCAGCATCCAATACTCATACATTAGCTGATATAATTGTTTTATTTTACCTCAATTGCAGAATCTAGCAAAGTATATAAGAAGCAAAACATGTTGAGCTTAATAATAATAATAATAATAATAATAATAATAATACATTTGTTTAATTTCTTTAGCTTATTTCGTTGATGAGGCTGGGGTGAAATTATATATATATATATATATATATATATATATATATATATANTGAGCTTAATAATAATAATAATAATAATAATAATAATACATTTGTTTAATTTCTTTAGCTTATTTCGTTGATGAGGCTGGGGTGAAATTATATATATATATATATATATATATATATATATATATATGCACACACACACACACACTATTCCTGTCTATTATGAATGTTGATGTAGAAATACATTTTGGATATTCTTGTATTTGGGATTTTGTATTTTTAATGTTCAAATGGTCTGTTGATGCATGTTGCTATAGAAACATCAGAGACTGAGATTACTACCACAGAGATCATCAAACGCAGAGATGTAGGACCATATGGAATTAGATCGGAGTACTGTATTAGGAAGATCACTTGCCCCATTGGTGTTCCAGAAACACCTAAAGGTAAGATTTTTTTCCCTTTTTTCCCTTCTTGGAAGGTTTATATTGACAAACATCCTAGGATACTCTGAAATTGCTGAATGAAATTTAGCTGAACACACATTTCTAAATATTTAAAGCTGTTCATGCTAAACATTCTCAAACCTCAGCTCTATTCTTGTGCTGTCAGCTAGGTAGATATGCAGATGTGTGGTATGGTTATAAACCATTTCTCACTCTCATCTCTTAAAGAAACGCCCACACCCCAGAGGAAAGGCCTGCGATCCAGCGCTCTGAGGCCCAAGAAACCAGAGACACCAAAGCAGACAGGGCCAGTGGTAATCGAGACGTGGGTGCCTGAGGAAGAGTTGGAACTGTGGGAAATCAGGGCCTTCTCCGAGAGGTGAAGAGTGTGTTTTGCCTTCTTACATTACTCTGTGAAATGTACGAGATGGACGGAGAACATTTAGTGAAGAGATCACTCTGTAAACCTGTCATGGTGCTTTCGTAAACCATGAAGTGCCTGTGAATGAGCTTGCCAATAAAATTCTTTAGTTAAACTGCATGTAGAATTATACTAGAAGCGTATATTTTAACTTTTAACACAGTTCCACATCACTGTCTTAAATCAAAGGTGAAACAGGCCTGATGAGGTCTGTGGAATGTCGAAGCTGTCTGTTGATATACTAACGATACTATTTTGTGCTTGCAGGGTTGAAAAGGAGAAGGTGCAGGCTGCAGAGCAGGCAAAGGTTAGTACAAAGAGAACCATAGTAAAGCCCATGCAGAAGCTCCCATCTTTGCAAGTGGGAGGATATAGATTGCTACCACCTTGGAGTAGTGCTGGAAGATGGTCTTCCCCTTAATCACTCATCACAGGGCTCTAAGCCTGTAAAAACACACAGGACAGGACTGTAGGCCTTCCTTGTGGGTCTGGCTTTGAGGCACAGTGAACTTTTAAAAACCTCTTGCCCACATGGATAGAAATTTGGTGCACTTCACATGAAACTCGTGGGATAAATTCCTCTGCACATCTAATTTTATGTTCAAAAGATTGCCTAATGTTCACTTTGAAAACTTCTGCTCGCTAACCAAATTCCTCCGTGTCATCATCTTCTAAACACAGAAAAAGTGAACTGTAAATCCACAGCAATAAATTTGGTATGACCCCCTCCCCTTGGCTCAAAATTAAAGGTGAAAACATATGAAAGAATACCAAACAGATGGAATAAACGCCACCTAATGAGCAAAGAACTGTAAAATAAGAGGGGTCCCATGGCAGAGTCATGCTTAAGCCTGTGTTGGAGCTCTTTGTGCTGTACTGTACAGTCTCTATATTAGCTCTGTAGGATGTCTAAAGTGTGTAAATGATTTTTTTACAGAAGCGCCTGGATCAGCAGAAGCTTGGCACTAGCACAACCACAATGTCCACCCCAACCAGCAGTGCTGGTACATCCAGTGGTACCCCCCAGAAGCTCGTGGTAGGCTCCTTGACAGGCCAGATCACCCCTGGAGGCACTAAAGTGGTACTGACCACAAAGATGGGCTCCCCCACAGTGACATTCCAGCAGAACAAAAACTTCCACCAGACATTTGCCTCCTGGGTCAAACAGGGCCAAAACAGCTCAGGTGGGTACGATTCATTCTATGAGTCCAAAAGAATAACTTTATATTTACGTCTATGCGTTTGGCTGATGCTTTTTTCCAAAGCAACATGCAATACTCGAGTAAACACGCGCTTGGTTCACACATGAAGTATCTACATTATTTTTTTGTTTCCTTGCATTTTTGAACTGTTACAAAACTAGACATTTGAATTAAATATTAAATTGTTTAGCATTGGATTATAATACAGAGAGAAAGAAAATTACTTCCTCTACAACTGTGTAAACACTAATGTAATCTATAGCATGTAGCATCAGTTTTGGTTTGAACTGTTTTGCATTGCTGATTTACAAATACTGTTGTTTCCAGCCTCCACCAACTCCATCTCCACTACCGCCACCAATAGCACTGCATCTGGTCAAACCTTCCAGATCACTGGTAGCCCGGTATCCATGGCCGGCAAAGTCATCACTGCCAAGCTGCCGCTCCCTGCAAACAGCAAGATTGTCACGGTCAATGTGCCGGCTACACAAGGAGGTACCATGTGTCACAAGCATCTGTTAAAGTAGGAGGGTCTTTAAGTTGCCGCATCTCGGTCTGTAAGTTGAGCTAGGAGTAAAATCCTCAGTGGCACTGTCTGGCCCGTGGGTCCTGAAGCACCTGACTCAGTCGAAAAGCAACACAGGTACAGTTGCTGGGCAGCAGTGCTACTTGCTGTGCCATTATAGTACCCCTAAAGCATCAGCTTTGCATTTTTATACCCTGACCTTTTTTCATAAAAATGCAAAAAAGAATACTCAAATGAAATCCCTGCCATTTAGTCAAAGATTAGAATTAATCCATGCCTAGAAAACCACTTGTAATTGTATGTATAGTGTGTGTGTGATGCACACTTAATGAGCCAGCCATTTTTGATGTTTTTCCAGTTCCTTCTATTTGTCTCTGCACTGCTCCAAAATTGCCAAACATTGACAGCTAGTACTTGGCAGTGCTTCTCAGCACACAGTCAAATACTGGCAATGGCTGTGCGGCAAAAGGTTAACCTCAAAAATGGCTGATTATGAAGCCATGTTATCTCTTTCCCTCACTTGTTAGAACCATGACACTTTAAGTGGATACTCATGTCCAAGATCCTAGGAACAGTCTTTCGTGAGTTTGGTTTTTGCCTCCAGGAAATGATTACAATAATTGCTGTGAGTGCTTGGATGAGATGTTATCAAGTAGTATTTTTCTGAAGTTTGATTGGAGTAAGCACATCAAAAACAAGTTTAAATGTTTATTCCAATATGAGGTTTATTGGCTTAACATTCATATGGTTAAGATCTTCCAGTCTTGAAGGAATATATTCCTTGGCATGTGTCTACTTTTGGTACTGTGTCACACATATTACTGCAGCATCAGGTTTAAAAAATTGAGCACATCTTATCCAAACCTCAATAAGAAGATGCATTGACTTACCTCAGTCAGCTAATGTCTAGCGGCACGATGACATCTTAGCAGGCTTTCAGTAAGTACTACTTTGGCTCAGCAATGACCACTTAATGCGCAGGGATACTAGAAGTAGTAGCAGCAATAATCGTAGTCTAAGTTCAAGAGAAGGAAATGGATTAGTATTCACTACTTATGGTTTGTCCTGTTTTCCCCTCTTAAGCGTCCTTCAAAGAAATAGAAAAGGAGTGAACGGTAGCCTAATTCCATAAACCATAACACATAAGGAAGAAATGTTCATATCCACCAGTGAGGCTGAATTACTCCACAAACAAAAAAAGTCTAGTTTTTTGACACCCATGTTTTGCTAGAAAGGAGGCTTTAACAGATGGTTTATTTGTCTAGCATGACTGTTTTCACAGTTGTTTGTTTTGGAAATGGTAAAGGAAGTGAGCATGAAAACAAATTTATCCTGGGTTCTGACTGCTTAGACAGGTACCTTGCTATATAGGTTTTTATGAGGAAAGTAGATCTTTGCAAACTCTACAAACAACTTCCTAAGGACGGCTGTTTGATGCCATGCCAGGCTCAAAACCTCAGCTTGGTGTGTAGTTAATCTCCCTCCTTTGAAGCCTGGTTTCTTGATGTATATCTTTACATGATCAGTTGTGGTGAATTCAAACCACAGGGGGGAAATGGCCATGATCTAGGACCTAGAAGGGGAAATAATCTCATGCTTGCCCGCCTGATGGTTTCTGAACTTGAGCCAAAATGGTGAAAAGTTGAAAACCTTTCTTTGTCTGAAAAGATTAAAGCTGTAAATAAAATTCATCTACACATAATTTATAGGATTTTCACATGATGGGGAAAAAGCTGAGGGTCTTAGCTGAAGTGTTTTTTTTTTAATGCTTTCTATCCTTCCTGTAATACTGACCATACTCAGTTTCAAAGGCCTCTCTCAGAGCTGAAAGTTGAGACAACTGGTAATGCCACAGTAAATGAGATTTTGCAGTAGACTGTATAGTTATATTAATTAATGTAAAATTATATTTTAAAAAGTAGCAAGTTAAAACTTCACTGTGTGAATTTGCTGTAAAACTGAAACTCCTTTTTTAAATCATGTATTTCTTCCTGCAGGTGTAATGCAAGTACAACAGAAGGTGCTGGGCATCATCCCTTCCAGCACAGCGGCAGGCAACCAGCAAACCTTTACTTCATTTCAGCCCCGGACTGCCACTATCAATATTCGACCTAACACGCCAGCTTCCGTTGGTGGCTCTCCACCTCCACAGCAGGTACTGGTTCACTTTTCCCACCTTTAGAGAGCTTTCTCATCAGCTGTACACCAGCACTTCAAAATTCATACCACAGCCTGAAACTTGCCTGATATTCTTTGTATTTGGATGTTTACGAAAGCGTGATGCTTACAAACTTTTGTGGTTCATTTGCCGACCCAGGTGATTACAACAGGAGCGCAGATCCGACCCGGAATGACAGTGATCCGCACACCCTTGCAGCAGGCTGGTACCTTGGGCAAGACAATACTCAGAGCCCCACTGGTGGTGCAGCAAGGTATCCTCTAAACCATTCAATGCTGCTCTATTACATTCCCGCATCAGTTGAAAGCTTTATGCAACATAAACAGTTTCTCCCATCTGCATAGCTCAACTGCACTACACAGGACCCTTTCAAGAATTTGCCTAAAACCATCAAGCTGCAAGTCCGTACAGATATGTAATGAAGTGTCGTCTTCAATTGAGTTGATACCGTTCAATGTTATTTCTCCACCCCCCTGCAGGGCAGACACAGCAAGTGGTGACACAAATCATCCGTGGGCAGCCTGTGTCTACTGCTATGTCCAGCCCCAGCTCTATGCAGAATGCTGCTGGCCAGAGAGTTGTAACTACACCAGTGACTGCTGCATCCTCCCTGCAGACATCTCCAGGTCCCCGATCACAGCAGGGCCAAGTCAAACTCACCCTGGCACAGCTCACCCAACTTACCCAGGGGGCACAGGTAAGTGCTTTGTTGTAATGGCAGTCCACTCACTGCACAACAGTTTTGGGCCTTCAAGTTTGTATCAGTCAGAACACAAGCATTCACTTGACGCCTGTGATTGGTACATTGAGAATGTGAAAGGAGTTCATGCCTGTTTCCAAATACTGCCTAAAGGGCAAGTTTTTTTTGGTAACACTCCATGCTCACTATTTACATGTAATGTTCCCGTACTGTGGTTTCAGTGATTTTCTAATTTCTTTTGTTTTTTTTGTCCTTTGTCTCAGAAGGAGCAAAGCACAACCATGGAGCGGCAGCAGGTTAGAATGGCAGCACACAACTGTGGCCATTTCAGATAAGTGTCATTCTATGTGTTTTGTTTTGGGTTGAACTACTGTCTGTATCTGTCTGTGTGTAGCAGGGGGGCAACCAGGGCCTCACAGTGGTTATCCAGGGCCAAGGTCAGACCACAGGGCAGCTCCAGGTCATTCCCCAAGGTGTGACAGTTATACCAGGCCCTGGGCAGCAGTTAATGCAGGCATCCCTGCCTAATGGACAAGTCCAGCGCTTCCTGTTTACCCCCATGCCCCCACCGTCATCATCTGGGAGCACAGCAGTCACAGCGGTCACAGCTACCATGACCACACCTTCCACACTGGGTGAGGATCCCACCAAATACACAAAGGCAGCAACTTCAACATCTTTTTTTGACATATTGGTTTTCCACTGTTATATTTATGTCTTTTAGCATGAGAAAAAGTACACTGTACAATTAAAATTAATTTCCTCAGCATTTGGCCTGCCATAAAGTCCAGGCCATTTACTGTACACGAGAAGTTGGTTTAAATGAATATATCTAAATTGATTTTTATAATGATGCCAAGAATAAATTAAGTCAATATCAAACAGTCAAGTGGTCCATCAGTCACAATCATAATGGCTGATGCAGGCGTTGTGCGCTTTTGTCGTAAATCATAAGAGAAAATGATTTCCTTAATGTAGTTAAAAAATACTGCATATAAATAATCACTGCTGGTCCAGTGGGTGACAGTGGTTATATTTAATCAGACCTTTTGTCACTTCTAGTAGTACATAAATAAAGCCTTTGAGTGAAACTAAGTGTTACTTATGTTATTTCCTTGATGTGGAACACAAAGAAATTTGCCAAGATAGCTGTAAAAAGTAATTCCCCCTTCACAGTCAATAACTGTTTGTGCCACCTTCAGCTGCAGTGACAGCAACTAATTATTTCCTCTAACTCTTGACCACGGTCACTGCCAAGGAATTTTGGCTCACTCCTCAATCCACAATTGCTTTAGTGATGTTCTGGTTTTCTTTTGAGCTCATTCATCATTTTATACCTTACTTGTGGAGAGATTTTGTTAGTGTGGCCACTAAGTTAATCGCAATGCCAAACTCTGTCCATTTGAGTAGTATGACTCTGACAGTGGTTTAAGAGGTCTTGGTCAATCCTTCCTTTAAGCATGACATGGTATGTTCTCTGTATCTCCATTTTGCTGACCTTTTCTGGTAGTTGTGTCAATTTTTGAAAATTATATTTGACCCAATATTTGGGTCCTCAAGTCTGATTATATTAGAACACCTGATTCTAATTACCTTCTTTATTAGGTTGATAGGGAGTGTTTATTTTTTCACACCAATAGTTGCACATTTTATCTTCCACACTAAGGAAAGGCTGCTTAATATTTTGCTCTCTGTCTCTCCCAGATTCCACTCGTGTACTAGCAGAAATGGCAAAAAGATCTGATCAAAAGCTTCCAAAACAGAAAGGAGCACAGCACTACAAAATACGATTAGTGTCTTTTAATAAAAATTTGGACTGTGTCAATCTTAGTCCAAATTTAGGTTAATCATGTCTCCTCCCCTCCTTCTTACAGCAGGTCCTGTGGAGCAGAGAGCAATGGTGGCCCAGTCCCCCACTCCAGCACAGCCTCCTCTCATGCCCCAGCCAGTGCCCCAGGTCCAGACCCCTGGCCAGCCACAGGCCCAGATACAGGCTACTGCTTCAACTCAAGCCCAAGCCCCAGTGCAGCCAGCCCAGCAAGTAGTCACCCCTGTTCAGGCCAGTACCCCAACTGTTAGTGTACCTGCTGCCACTTCACAAGCTCATCTCCCCTCACCGATTCAGACCCCAGTGCCATCTCAGGCTCCCGTGTCTACCCAGCAACCCACTCCGGTGTCCATGAACCCTCTCACGGCAGCATCTGCTGCTAATCAGGTGTCTGTGAAGCAGGTCACAGCCCAGACTCGGCCTCAGATCCAGCTACACCAGCCTCAGCTGATAGCTGTGCCTCAGCTGCAGCAGCAAGTGCTCTCCCAGATCCAGACTCAGGTTGCTGCCCAGATCCAGGCCCAGCAGGGCAGTGTCCCCCAGCAGATCAAGCTGCAGCTCCCTATCCAGATCCAGCAAGGGGGCCAGTTACAAACGCACCAGATACAGAATGTGGTGACCATCCAGGCAGCCAGTGTACAAGAGCAGTTGCAGAGGATCCAGCAGCTTCGTGAACAGCAACAGCAGAAGAAAAAGCTGCAGCAGGAGGCCAAGCGTGAGCAAACCCTGCAGGCCACCAACCAGAGCGACATCATACAGAAGCAGGTGGGCCCCCCTGGTCATTACCATGGTGAACTTCACATGCAAACACAATATTATGAAAGTGACAGTTGTGCTCTGCCAAGGTTTGTTGTTTTAGCTGTTGATGTCGGAGTGGTTAGGACAAGACAGCCTCTTAGTTTTCTCATGTGACTGCTTTGCTGACGTACTGATGTAAGATACACCGTCTACTCACAGGTGGTCATGAAGCAAAATGCTGTGATTGAACACCTGAAGCAAAAGAAGACACTTTCTCCAGCTGAGCGAGAGGAGAACCAGAGGTACAGCCAGGTGCCCTGGTGTGCCAGTTTCTCCTGTTGACCCTCTGTCTGGGACTCCTATTTGTGTGCTCTGAAGATGTCATTGTTTCCCTCATGGCCATGAATCACTGTAGCTATATTTAGTCCAGCATCTCCATCCCCAGCCAGAACCTGGAATGGGCTGCACAAACCCAGAAGCTATTTGCATTTGGGCTGGACAAAGCCAGTAAACTGTCCCAGCCCCGATATACACACTACATCATCATTCTGGTCAGTCACCAGGATCTCCTGAGTCTGGGAACTAGCGCTGACCCTGACCTTCACAGCTGGTGACGCTATGCGTGGCTCTCTCTCCCAGTCTGTTCCCACACACAAGAGCACCCCGTCACTTCGCGTTCTCCACAGGCTTACACCCAGATCCTCATTGTAAATGGAATGTAAATAAATCCTTCTGAAATAGAAGGTTACTGACATGGTGGGATGATCTTGCATTATCAGATATTATCACGTCTATCACATGAGTATAATGCCCTACTTTTCCATTACAATAAAAAAACATAAGGTATCGTCATTGATGCTTTTCTTCCCACTCTTTTCTTTCCACTGTAGGATGATTGTTTGCAACCAAGTGATGAAGTTCATCTTGGACAAGATTGACAAGGATGAGAGGCAGGCAGCCAAGAAGCGAAAACGGGAAGAATCGGTGGAGCAGAAGCGCTGCAAGCAGAATGCCACCAAACTATCAGCACTGCTCTTCAAGCACAAGGAGCAGTTAAAGGCTGAGATCCTCAAGAAGAGGGCCCTCCTGGATAAGGAGCTACAGCTGGAAGTTCAGGTCAGTATAATGTTAAGGCCAAAATTGGGTCACGTTGATGCTTTTGTGGTGATCCTTTGCTTATGTGTTTTTGGCACCCAAATGTGAAGCTCATTTAGTAAGGACATTGGGTCAAGCTGGACCACAGACAAGTTGTGGCTAGGCTATAAGCATGCGTGAACCCTTAATTTTTAAATGAAGTGAAAAGACACAAGGTCCTCTAAAGGAAGATGGATTGATCTCCATTCCTGGCTTCATGCTGTGATGGTTTGGAGAGCTTTTGTGAGGTTGTAAGACATGCCATGGTTTCCGTAAGACAGGCGAGAGGGGTTTGCATGGGTCCTAACAGCAGCTTAAGCAACCAAGTATGGCTGTTCTTAAGTTTCGTTGCTAATCTTCCTATCGGGTGCACTTTGCAGGAGGAACTAAGGAGGGACCTCAGCAAGCTAAGGAGAGAAAAGGAAAAGGCTCAGGCAGCTGCCTCCCAAGCTGCTGCCGCCGCTGCTGTAACCACCACTCTCACGTCCATGGTAACCTCTCCCTCATCTCAAAAGCGCAAACGTGAAGATGACAAGGACATCACCTTCACTAAACCCAAGAAGAAGAAGATGATCTCAACTACCTCAAAGGATACCAAGAAGGACACCAAGCTCTACTGCATCTGCAAGACTCCATACGATGAGTCAAAGTAAGTTGTCTTGCAGTCAAAGACAGGGTAGCTACACATGTAGTTGATCCAACGACAGGTTAACATGCTGCCTACTTGATATATTTATGGACTTGTAAGGCTTGCTATTTTTCTTAAAGAATAGTCCCCCTGTTAGTCAGTCACTAGTTTAAGAGGAATTAAGTGGTTGGGGTGAACATCCATACTGGGACTTTCCTGAACTGATATTGAGCAGCCCTGTTCTTTATAGACTGATGGTGCACAGTTGTCCTGAAAAATGGTTCTTCATTAACGAAATTGTCTGGTTGTCAGGTTTTACATTGGCTGTGATCTTTGCACCAACTGGTACCACGGCGAGTGTGTGGACATTACGGAGAAGGAGGCCAAGAAGATGGACGACTACATCTGCAACGAGTGTAAGCGAGCGCAGGAGGGCAACACAGAGGAGCTGTACTGCATCTGCCGGACGCCATACGATGAAGCGCAGTAAGGACTTACCAAGCCAGTGTGTCTTGTGTAGTTTGTGATCAGCGTGGCTGGGATGGCAGTAGCACCAAAGATCTCATGAATATTGGTACTTGCTTATATGTTAATCAGAGGTGTCACAGTGGCATCACGACCTGTAGAAGTCACCATAAATGGGCTTTTTGAGAGTGTGATGATTATGAAGTAAATAAGGAAGTGCTTCTTATTTTTTTTAATATGCAAGTGTTAATATATAAAAAGATATTTCAGCTCTGCTGGTGATATGGGATTTGTTCTAACTATCACTTTGGTGGTTAACAGACATGCTGTAATTAGCAGTTAGCAATCTTGTTATTTTTATAAATTGAATTACATCTCATATATTGACAACAGCCCAAACAAATTCCAAAGTCCCTGGTGGCCTTGTTCTAAAACTGTACTAAGCCATATGATATGGGAGAGATCAGTGCAGTTTAGCATTTTAATTTATTCAGAGAACAACTGAGTTCTGCCAGAATGTCCCTGTTTGTTTTTTAATTTTTTCCATGTTCACTTTTTGGAGGGGTTTCATAGCCCCTCACTGAGGTTGTGCTGTTACAATATGTCGTGCCACCTTCTCACAGGTTCTATATTGGCTGCGACCGGTGCCAGAACTGGTACCATGGGCGCTGCGTGGGCATACTGCAGAGCGAGGCAAACCACATTGACGAATACGTGTGCCCGCAGTGCCAGTCTACGGAGGATGCTATGACAGTGCTCACACCGCTCACAGACAAGGACTATGAAGGGTTAAGAAGAATACTCCGTTCCTTGCAGGTACTCTTGTGCCCCTCCCTCTGCCTCTCACCACTCTGCAGCAACCAGGGACACAAAGAAGGCCTTCTTCTTCATATGTCCTTTATCTGATCTTCTCCTGCCTATGTCCCAGGGGATTACAGTTGGACCTCTGCCTCGGAGAGGTCCCCCCCCCCCTTTCTTTTGTGTTTTCATCCTCTCTTCATTTACGCATTGCAGAAACAGCAAGAGGACATCTGTGTTTAACCAGCTGCTTCCAATAGCAGTTCCCCCCCCCCATTTTGGGGGGGGTGAGTTGATTCCAGTGTATTATTTTTATATCCTACTTTTTTTAAATCTCTTTTAGGCGCACAAAATGGCCTGGCCATTCTTAGAGCCGGTGGATCCCAACGATGCACCAGATTACTATGGTGTTATTAAGGAACCTATGGGTGAGTGAGCAGACCTCCATGTTGTCATCTCTCTTCTGGATTTTCATTTTGGTGCTTTTTCCATGTACTAATGTGAAATTTGAACATGGTACTAAAAAACTGAAGTACTCAGTGCTAGAAACAGTGTAGCGTTACCCTTTTTCATCCCATGAATTGCTGTTAGAGGAGGGCCTCCAACTCAGATCAAACTGCCCACCTAAATGGCAACTTACGTCAGCCGCCCCTTAGAACTCCCAAACAAACAAACCGTTAATAAGTTGTGGAAACCTGGAAACTGCCCTTCCGCAGAAAATGCCAGGCAGCCCCGAGGCATGCATTTATAACCCTCAAAAATCATTCGTGGTTATCATTGGGAGACCTGGGTTTATATATTGATATCTTATAAAGTTATAATGGTGTTTTATGAATTACGGGAAACTATTTGGGAGTGAAGATGTTCCACTTTAACCTAATTGTAATGGCTTTAAAACACAAACTGTGATCAGCTCTTCACAAAGCCACTTTTCAGGTAGCTGTGAGAACGGTTTATCTCATCACCAGTATTTTTGTACTAGTAGCCTTATATAAATGCAAAAAAAACCAGTAAAATAATGTGGCAGGGCAGGATAACTATCAAAACAAACCTTAGTTTACTTCACTGAGTACCAAGTGATAATGTGTGTTTAGAAAAAGTTCCTTTGTTGTTACGTTCGAGTTGGAACACCTTGAAGTGTGATTAAAATTCTTCTTAATTATAATATAAGCATAAAGAAACTGCATTCAGTTTATGTCCCAAGTACTTGTTTTATTTGCATTACTAGTTACTGGTCTCTGTACCCTTCTGACCCTTAAGCATTCAGCTCTATGATAAAAAGAGCCAATAAACCTCCATGTGGCTGGTGTCGACCTCCACAGGCTCAGCAGAGAGGGGTGAAGGTAGTTTTTCTCAGTTAGTGTTGGGTTTACATAATAGTTAGTGAAGCTTTCAGGTGTGAACTGTGATCCAGTTAACTGATCCCTAAACCTGTTTCAGTGAAATCTCTACAAATATTGCAGTGCTGTTACTCTGAATTATCACTGTGTAGATCAGACATTCTACACTTCAAAGGGGATGATGGGTAGTGTAATTCTTGACCCATTAAAAATTGCAGTAATGGCAGCAATCTAGAAAGATGTGTAAAAACCTTGCACTGGAAGATGTTTTTAAACTATTTTTTACATTTATTTACCTGTATATTTATTAGCTGTTGCTTTACTCTAAAGTGACTTAAAATGTTAGCTGTTTACAGTCATTTATGCACCAGGCAATTTTTTTCTGTAACAATTCAGGGGGTAAGTACCTTGATGAAGGGTACTACAGTTATTGAAACGTGTCCTTCGAGTGCAAGGTGGTCCCTCTAACCACTATAACGCCTGCTGCTTAATTTTTATTGTATCATTTGAGCAAATTTTGAAATGCTGTTTTCTAACATGTTTATTCCCCTTCTAATTTAAGACCTATCTACAATGGAGAACAGAGTGCAGAAACGGTATTACATCAAGCTAACAGAGTTTGTGGCAGACATGACCAAAATATTTGACAACTGCCGCTATTACAACCCCAGTGATTCACCGTTCTACCAGTGCGCAGAGGTTCTTGAGTCCTTCTTTGTACAGAAACTCAAAGCGTTCAAAGCAAGCAGGTAAGACATAGGGCCACTGCCTCAAGTTTCTTGTGCCCCTCCATTCTGCCATGAGGTAGTTTTTTTGCACATCTGTCACACACCTTCCATGCTTCTCCTCCTCTGCTTGGCCACGGTCCACACCTCCACCAAGGCAAAGGCTGAATGAAACTCATTACTTGTGTCATGGAGGGTCCATCTGACCTGTCTTGAATAGAACTCAGATATTAAGCTTCATTAGAACATTGATGATAGATTTTTGTCACCTCCAACTCTCACTTTTAGCCCTGCCTGTGATTTGAGGTGCTTTGGGGATTACGCCCACCTGCAGCCTCTTAAGACAAACACCTCATGGGGTCGATAAGCCACGTGGCTGTAGCAGTCGGCTCACTGTTGCTCAGTTTGGCCTCTGCGTGCCCTTCTCATTACTCTGCATTGCATTGCTTTGTGTTTTGTTAATTTGCTTCGCATGCATTTATTTATCCCATCCATTCTCTCTCTTTCTTGCAGATTGTGATGTCATAAATCTGACGTAGTAGCTGGATTCTGAACTGGATGCTGGGGTCACTCTTTAATTTTAAATCATGGAAACGTGCTGTGAAAAACAGCATTAAGTTATGCATAACTGCATAAACAACAAAACGTTATCAGTTGTTGCCTTATTAAATAATTTTGTAACAAAAGTTTTTAAAAGCCCAACTGGGAAGAGTCCAGTGACAATCACAGTGTGGCAGCCATGTTGACAACAGATTGGCATGGAATAATGAAGAGATTTGATGTTTAGGGTTTTTATTTTTTTATTTTTTGTAATACTTTTACATTGCTCAGTTAAAACAAGCTGATGTAATAGGGAAAAATGTTTACTTTTAAATAGTTATTCACAATATATTTTATTGACTGACATGTTAGACTAGCTAATATATGGACATTAGAAAATAAAATATTTTTGTATAAAATGGTTCAGTTTCTTTTTTGAATTTCTTAGCAATTTATGAGCAGCAGGAGAAGCAGAAGGTGAAGAGCACAGAGTGTAAATGATCGGCCTTCCAGGTAGTTAAATGAGGAATCAACTGTGATAGTTTACCTCTGTTTAAAATAAATTGTGTTCCTGTCTGAACATTTTAAATTGTTACATGAAACTGTTATGGTTGTGTGCTTTTAAATCCTTTTGTGAAGGATTTTTTTGTAGTTAAAATAGCTCTTCCATCACAGTTACTGTATGGAAAGCACTTGGATGCCTTTTTAGTCCAGTTCTAAGTTAAATGCTGGTAGATAACCATAGTGTTGCACCAACATGGCTGCTGTTCTTTTCTTGACTCAGACCCCCTGGCATCCCGTGTTTGTGTTTCATATGGTTTTTACTTGTCTACTTTTAACAATTAAGAACATTTAATAATTAAAAAAAAAACATTTCAAGGGTTCTCAACTCTTCCTCTCTCCCGTATTCTGTAGGTCTCATAACAACAAACTGCAATCTACAGCTTCGTAAAATTGACTTCTGTTTGGTCTAAGCTAAATTTAAAAAAAAAAAAAAAAAAAAAAAAAAAAAACGGCAAGAATCTGGTTGTCTCTGAGCATGGTGGATCCAGGCTACACCTCCAGCTTGGGTGNTTAAAAAAAAAAAAAAAAAAAAAAAAAAAAACCGGCAAGAATCTGGTTGTCTCTGAGCATGGTGGATCCAGGCTACACCTCCAGCTTGGGTGCTCTCCACTTCCCTGTTCCTGTCGTGCCCCCAGCCAAAGGAGGCTTCCCCTATAAAACCAGCATACCCTCTCAGAAGTGCCCACCCCCGGCCCTGAAGGCGTCTCACTGAGCGGCTTCTCTTCAACGGGGCTGTGAAGATGGGAGTTACTGGAGAGGGAGAACGAGACCAAAAGGCTTAGCTGTGGATGGTCGCAAACCAAGTAGACTAAGACAGACCTTATCTGTGCAGGTTCTCAACCAGTCATTTTCAGGAGGGAAATTCAGCCCATATTTCCTTTTCTTTTTCCCCTGAAATCGGCAGTGAAACTGAGGAAATGAAAGAAACGCTCTGGAATCAGAAGGGGCCAGTACTCGTGCCTGAAGACAAGATGGTCTGAGAACTCCGTTCTTCTCTGCAGCTGATTTCAGTACATCTTTATCAACCCATTTGTCGCAGCACATTTTGGTTCGGGTTAAGTCCGATTTTAACCCAGTGGATGTCGTCATTTTTGTCTCATAACGCCTGTAGTTGACACGGTTTGAGTAACATTCACAACTTTTGAAATTTTTTCACCCAGTCCTTCAAGTAGCATCTTGGAACTGAATGTTTTGTAACAGACAGCGGCACTAAAGAGAAAGATTATACATTTCTATAAAACAAATGACGGACTTAAAAGGGGAGAAGAGCAATGTGTATTTGAAGCTATCCTGTTTGTAAAACTTTTGTCAGATTTTTTTTGTATTCCAACTCACAAAACATTGATGTATATGAAACCATAATAAATAGAGAAGACCACGGTGTCTCCACATGTTCTTAATTGAAGGCATTTGTCCAAGAAAATGGTGAACACTTTTCCTGGTCTTTCCCAAAGAAACAAGGCCAACAGGAAAGGATTTAAACTATAAAGGGCATATTCAGTCTAAATGTAATTTCATTTCAGGGTGCAAAACCGATTACAGCCTTCATTTGCTATTTGAAGTTTTTAAAATGATTGCTTAAAACAGGTCTAAGACATGAATACATTTGTTGAAGCATATAAATGCCACTGTTTTTTGAATATGTGCATCCAGCACAAACGTGGGGATTTATTTTCTCTCGATACCTTTTACATTTGCTTTAAGGTTAAGGGCTGTATTTATGTAAATTTGTGACCTCGGTTGTAAAGTGTTGAGCGGAGCTGTGAGATTCTGCTTCTGTGGTCATCCCAGAAGTAACAGAGCAGTGTGATGGTGCCCCAGCTCTCAGCACAAGAATTCTCCACATTCAGTTGGCTCCCTGGGGTGTTTCTGTGAATTTCACAAAGCAGACAACCGATGAAATTGAAAATCTTTTTTTTTTTTGCTCTTGACCGATTGCCTGCCCAGCTTTGGCACAGGTTTCTAAAGTAAATGAGACATTTACATTTAGGTGAAATTGCCCTTTATGTTAACAATGCTGCATATTGTATGCATAATGATTGTGGGGGGTGGGGGTGTACAGATTCTTTAAATGAGTTATGTAAAGGAAAACAACTGCACATCTCATTACGTCACAATATCTGTATTATTTATTCATATCTATGAAATTTAATTCATTTTGACAAATGTTTAGATAATAATTGGAGGAAAAAACACTTTCCTACCAGTATGGAATAGATGCTTTCTATGTTTTTAACAGATTGTGGCAACTCTAAAGAGATTCTTTTTTTGTACCTGATAGGACATTTCATCCTAGATAATAAAGTAATGTTTTTGACATCATCTTTGCAAATTAGTCTTTAGTGCCCATTTTCCCTGATTTAAGCATGTGTTTTGTGCTTTTTGGTTTTTCTGTTCATTTTCATTGTTGTGGTGTTACTGCCCATTACACATTACTGTTGCCAAGTTCTGTCAAAGGTTACACAGTAACAAAAGCGAAACAAACATGTTTTTGAACTTTACAGTCTTCTTTAATGTTCACTTTTTATTCCTTTATTTCACTGCACCAGTCAGTGTCTTTTGATATGCAAGTTTTTTTCCCCACTGTACAAGAACTGTTGTCACTACATATTAAGATGACCAAAACTAACAGCTCGTATCTGTTTTTCTAAATTTTATTATATTTGCCTGCTATTATTTGATCCAAGGAAAATTAGACTTGACTCAAACACCTCGAGCAAATTGAGATAATTTGAATTATTGTCTTTTGCTGACATCTACTCAGGGTGACCGAGAGCAGGAGAGACAGTGATGCAACCCACAACGTAAAAAAGCTAAAGGAAGAAACCTGTTGCGATGCCCGGTTCTCAGGAAGGTGATGTTATTGCTTTCAATTTTCAGAACATTAATTTTTTTTAAATTATTTTGAGCACCGGACCCATATTTAACTGACCATAATTCAGGGCTCCTTTCAGACACCTAGTGCTGGGTTTTGACCTCTGACCTCTACAGGGTAGATGGACAAGTACAAAAACAGTCTGGATCTGCTCACCAAGGAAGCATCAACTCACATTACATTCTTCCGCACTGGTGTGTAAACTAAAACTGCAACAAGTTCAACAGTAAGTATTTGAGCCAGGCTTGTCACAGATGATGATTTTCTGTCCTGTCTTGTGGACTGGTGAAAACAACTTCTTTTTTTTTTTTTCCTCCTGACATTGCAGAAGGGACCCTGCCCAGTGGCTTCCTCCCACCCCACCCAAAAGAATGCTCTGATGCGCTGATGGAGCCCTTGTTTCCACCAGTTCTGACACTAAAGGGTGGGACGCTGTCATTGCACTGGGTATGTAAATGCTGCTACCGCTGACATCATTACTGCTCGTCTTTATCAGCCTTGGCATCTGTTGGATTTGTCTGCCACCAAGCAGCCTTCAGCTGCTCATCTCTGAGCTTCCCCAGTATGCGCCTTGGCACGGCTTGATCACTTATTAAATGTTTTTGTATAAAAGTCCTTCCCCAAAACTTCCCTAGCAAAATATCATTGTGACTCCACACAAGACATTTAGTGTAGAAAAAAGAAATGTACCCTTTCATACAAGATTCTGCAGTAGAATAGGTTTGTGTGTGCAGTACTCCCTAGGTCCTGACCTCTGCCACCAAGGTATGGGACAGTCCTTACCTGCCCCTTCATCTGCGATTAAAGATTTTCCCCTGGAAGAGGTAAAACACAGGTCTCCTCACTTGTTTCTGCTGTTTACATAACCTGCTAACCCCCCCACCGTTTTTTTTTCCCTCATTCCTCTTGTCTCTGTCTTCTCTAACCACACCGCCATGGGGAGTCTGCCTGGGCAGGAGCAAAAAAAAAAAAAGGGTGCAAAGTGGCGGACTGAACATGCCCCAAGTGCCCGGCCACAGCTAGGTGGCCAGGTGCAGTCAGGGATCATATTCCCCCGATTAGCTTCCAGCACACAAACCCTCTTAATACAACAGAGGCTGTTTGAACTCAACTTCAACAGCCAACATTTCATCACACGCATGTAATTAAAGTTAAGAAAATAACTGTGTGTAAGTGTAACCTTTTGGTTGCTACCATTTTTTTAAAACCTTTTCTGAGGTTGTTTTGTTTTTCCAGGGCTTCCACCTTCCTCGGAACACACACACAAACTTTCTTTTAGCGTAACAGTGCATTTCCTGAATCCCGATAAGAAGCAAGAAAGTGGGAGAGAGCCGAGGCCACAGTGTGTACACTGGGGCATAAAAGCACTTTCTGTTCTGACAGCCAGTCAATGACTCAGAGACTCCCTGGGTTCGCTGCGAGTTTCCATCCACACAGACACTCTCTTGTGCTGCGGTTCCCTCATGCAGGTCTGCAGGAAGCCGTGCAATTGGACAAGCGCATATTTGCAGCCAGGAGCGTTGCAATGATAACGCCGTCTGCTTCCCACAGGCAGCGCGACACGGTTCCCTGTGAGGCAGTTTTGTGAGCCTGGATTTATGACTTCCAGCATGCGTCTTGGATCAATTAAATGCATTTAAACACTGTGGATTTCAACCCCTGTCTTGCCTAGTAAATCAAAAGAGCCTATAAAATTGCTATTTTTCGACACAGTTCAAGGTCTGTCCAGAAGAGCGTCCAACTGGGGTCAACATCTGCAGTTTTGAACGTTCTGTTCAGCAGTCAGATCGAGAAAAGCAAAGCGGGCCAAAATGCTGCCAAAAGTTGCACGTTACAAAAAAAAGTAACAAATGCCGTAAAATAAGCCAGTTACAATATATTATCCTGAAATTCTTTCTCCCAAATCAACGCAGCCGTTTATATGACGTAAACGGAAACCATGGTGTCAACCTAGGGGTCATGAAATGGGGAGGTTTTTTTTTTTTTTTTTGATTAAAACCAACGCTATTAATTTTGAGTGAGTCAGAAATTAGAGACAAAAAGAAATAAAATCATAGATAGTATAAAACACAAGAAAACTTCTTATGTTAATAGTATGCAAAGGGGTCAGGACAAAGAAGACACTGTCTTGTCTTCGGTGTTGCAGAAGGATTATACAGCAGTTCTGGCAGCAGTTGCAGTGTCTCTACCTGCGCAGCAGGGGGCAGGAGGGGTCAGTGGCTCACCGACACTTTGAGCGCGACACCTCCTGAACTTTCTGATGCCTCCTCTTATTGAACCTCTTGACGTAGCTGTTGCTCCGTAGAAGGCCGTCCCCGGGCTTCAGCCTCCCACCAAGCAGACCCAGCAGATCGTTGGGCAAGTGGCGCCTCCGGTGGTAGATCTGGCCCATTACAATGTACCTGCTGCCTGTAGAGGAGAGCATCACAGGGCTGTCAAATTGGGCTCCTTTTCATTACGGACAACAATTGGGCTGCTTTCTTCTCACACAGCCTCTACTACTTTGTATTGTGTTATTATTGAACACATTTTTATTTGTTTCATTTTGGTTTACTTCCTAACAAGTAAAGTAACCTTGTAAAAAATGAAACGTGAAGTCACGTGAAGTACACCTCGCCACCGCTTTCCTCTCACACGACTGGTATCTTACTTTCACCCACTTTACGTGTGTTTTGCACGTTTTCTGTTAACCTCAGTGGATTGTTCTTTACACAGCTGTCACGTGGGGGGCGATGAGCTGATCTGTCTTTTTTAATCTATACATTGAAGGTTGTGTGTGTTTGCACGTGTGTGTTTTGCTACATTGAGATAGGACTCACAGGGCAAGAAGAAGTTGGCAGGAGGTGCTTGTTTGCGGACACATTATTGCGGTTACAATAAGTCACCTCCTGGCCACAGCTTGACGGGACACAAAGCCACAGCAGATCCCCCTCACTCACACGGGCCGTTCAGCATTTCTCAGCTGGCAGTTCCAAAAATTACCATTTATGTCCCGAATGCTTGAAACGTTTCCTTGGAGGGCTTTCAAAACCCGTCATGGGCTCATTCACAATTAATAACGCTTGGACTTCAGCTGGAAAATGTATCAAGCGTACGGAATTTAAATTGTAATTTTTTTGTACATGCAGCTAAAAAATGTTACATAGGGAGCTCTGAACTTAAAACAAATGTTTGATATAAAAAACAAGACGATGCAAATAGGGAGGATGTATACGGGGGGGTCGGCGTATTTCTAGGATATTTATAATCTTCATTAACAATAATCCCTTAATAAAACTGCAGCTTTTGAGTCTTGACTAGTAAGCACTGTATTTATTTAGTGAAGAATGTTATGCTTCTATGAACCATATAGTGTTAAATCAGAGGTGTAACAAGGTGCGACGTGTTGATGTGTTTCTGCAACGTTTTAATCAGCCGAATGTGTCCCAAGTCCCAACTATGGTGGCCTTTTCTGGGTTGTTTGCACACACATTAAAAACCTTCTGAATTACAACTAGGGGTGGTGTGGCACCTCACAGCACCTGGGCCGTGGGTTCAAATCCAGCTCAGGCCGTGCGGAATTTGCATGTTCTCCCCACATCTGTGCTAGGTTTCAGCCACAGTCCAAAAACCTGGATTTCAGGTTAATTGGTCACCAAATTGTGCGTTCAGGTGTGTTTTGCCAGCCGGGGCAGTTAAGTGACAGCCCATCTAGGGTACGGTTTCCTAATCCATCACCCAGTGATTCCAGGATAGTCTCCTAACTGGAACGAGCAGTTAAGGATGATAACTGGGTGATATTTTGATGTGTGCAAACATATTCTTTCCATGTTGTCAGAAGCACAACCGGTCAAGCCAGGGTGTCAGATGTAACAATCCTTACCGAGCTTCAGTTCTGGGCAGGGCTTAGCGCACTTGTACGTGTCCAGCACCAAGATGCGCACTTTGAAGAAGTAGCTGTCCGGGGTGACGTACAGCCGGCTCATTTTGTAGAATCCGTCGCTGTTGACCAGCAGCACGATGAGCCGGACTCCTCGGCGGACCACCTCGATGTCGTGCACGATGCCATTGACGGCTGGAACAGGGACACAGTCACAGACACCGTCACTACAGAAACTCCTGCTCTGAGAGTCATCCTAGACCTATGAGGGTCTACAAGGGGACGCTATGATGTCGTCCAACATAACAAATGAGGTTTTCGTACAAACTGCTCGGCGCCGTGGCCACGTCAGAAGATGAAGAAAAACCGTTTACTTGGTGAGACTTTAATTTGAGCCTGGCGTCCATCCTGCGTCGAGCATCTCAGTGTGACGACCACAGAGCATCAGCACTTCACCGCAGCGAGGAACAGCGCTGTGTTCTTAGCGCATTGTGTGCGGAGTGACCACTGAATCAACAGGCACAAAGCATCGTGTGGACTGGAGGGCTGCTCTGCTAAACGATGCTGACAGGCCAGTGGGCTTAGAGATTTGGCTCAGCATGACAGGGATGACTTCCTGCCGAGGGGGGTGGGGCTCACCCAAGGCTGCCCTTTTCCCACACCTCCTCCTCTGTTCCCATACCGTTCAGTGGAGGAAAAGACAGCGCCGAAGCGACTCCCTCCTGCAGTGACCACCAGGCCTCAGCTGATCCCCAAAAAAACCCGTTTGCGCCAAGCGCAGCCTCACCAAACTCGCTGTAGCAGTAGTGCTCCCTCTCCTCCCTCTCCTTCCGGCACTCGCTCAGACACACTGCTTCCTGGGTGAAGTCGGACTCTGGGGGGGGGGGGGGGGGG
>UFQX01000132.1:332951-345265 GCA_900497675.1 Arapaima gigas
CCCCCCCCCCCCCCTCTGGGCCTCAGTGTAGAACCAGGTGATCTGGGGACTGCTTTGAGAAACATGATTTCCAAATGTTACTGCATTACTTCAACGTTTCTTCTCTACCACCTGTGTACTCCAGACTCCATCCCTGCGATCTATTGGGAACATAGTCACTGGCACAGACGAGCAGACCCAGAGCGTGTTGGACGCTGGTGCGCTGATGATGTTTCCCGGTCTACTCCGTCATCACAAAAGCAACATCCAGAAGGAGGCAGCCTGGACCTTGTCAAACATCACTGCAGGCAAAGACACACAGATTCAGGAGGTCATCAATGCTGGCCTGGTGCCATTGGTGGTGGAAATCCTCCGGCAGGTGTGCACACAGCTAGACTTGGGTCCCCTGTTAAGCTTAGTTGAGCTCGACTGCAGACTATTTGTGGTCTGATATATTGTGTTAACTGCAACTTCCCCTCCCCAATGTTAACACCAGGGTGACTACAAGACGCAGAAAGAGGCAGTATGGGCAGTAACTAATTACACCAGTGGAGGCTCTGTTGAACAAGTGGTGTACCTCGTTCAGTCCAATGTGCTGGAGCCATTGCTGGACCTGTTGTCTACCAAGGACAGCAAAACGATCCTGGTTATTCTGGATGCCATCTCTAACATTTTCCTGGTAAGTGAACTCTTGCTTCAGAAAGCATGGTACTTTCATGAAATGAAGTGGGTACGCTGGAAGATTTGTTCTGATCTTTGCTTTAAAATTCTCATGTTTCAGGCAGGAGAAAAGATTGGTGAGGTGGACAAGCTTTGCCTGATGATTGAAGAATGTGGAGGCCTGGACAAGATTGAAGCTTTGCAGTCCCATGAGAATGAAATGGTGTACAAGGCATCTCTCAACCTGATTGAGAAATACTTCTCAGGCGAGGTGAGGACTATTAAATGATTTAAATGTCTTCTGTAAAGGGGCTTCACTTTTGGAGGAGTGGTGGTTTGACTATAAATGCTCTATTTTCTGCAGGAGGAAGAAGATGAATGTGTCGCCCCAGAATCAACAGCTGATGGCTATGCATTCCAGATTTCAGACACCCAAAGCACTTTTAATTTTTAAGATTTCTTTCTTTGTTCGTTTCTTATTTGTGTACCTTTCTGTCAAGTGTACATAACTGTATGGTCTGACTTCAGTTACTGTAAACTTTGTAAATAAACTTGTGAGAATATCTGCGCAGGGATTGGCTGCAGGAAAGGACTGGGACTGGCCAACATCTGTCTTGAATGCAGTGGGTAAAAGGATTGCATAAGGGAAGACACAAGTACTGACTGTGACAAAAGCTGGGCCTAAATTCTGCACTGCTATACAAGTGTGGGATTAATATGAGCGTTGTTTTGTTTTCAGTGGTATGGGTGGTGGTTTGGTTCAGTAAGCTGCAATTCAAGAAGAATGTGTTCAACTGTCTACAGAATTTCAGCGGATCATGGCTATTTGGCTGAGGGACCAAGAAACTGAAATATGCCATAAAGTGGGGCCTGGTGAATAGCTCCTGTCTGAGTGTAATTGTACAAATGATGTACACAGTAGCACCAGGTGAAATGGTAGAAAGTGCTGTATTCTGGGTCACATTTCACACTGGCTTTGTGGTGGCAGCACTTGCCTGGAGTTCCACAGGATCAGTGTAGCTCAAATGTGAAACACTGACTTTATTATTATACATTAACCTCCACTCCTGTACATTAACAGCTCATTACTTCTTCCCACATTGCTTATTTTAGCCAAGAGAGTATTAGAAAGCGCTATGAAGTTGCACTGGAGCAAAGCATGACACCCTGCTCGGTTTCACGTTGGTCAAGCAGCTGTGGTCTTAAAGGGGATGCAAGACCTTTGTTTAAAAAAAAAAACTTTTCAGACAAAATAAAGTTTCTGAATGTCAAAGTGCCTTAACACAAACACGTTGGAAGCTCCACACGGAGAGTATTTCAAATAGCTGACAAAATACGGTATGTAAATACACTAATCGGACTAGGAAAAAGTCTTTCCTGGGGCTTCGGGCGCTAAGACTTTTGGTAGCTCTTGGCTGTAAAAGCTTTTTAAATTAGTCTCAGATTTGATGTTGCAACCAACCCAAACCAGAGCTCGTAAAATTACTTAGATTTATTCATTTAGCAGACGTTTTATTTTTTTTCCCCAAAACAACGAACGATGACTTCTGTACACGGCTTTTAATAACTGGCGTTGTGTCTAATTCATGTCAAAATTAAGGATGAGATGAGAACAAGCCCAGTTTCGGTGATCAAGTCGCCAAAAATGAACCAGTCCAGCGGAAACTGAATTAAAACAATTCAGGCCGCTCTCGGTGTGAACGAGTATATTTCCATTACTTATTTTTTTTTTTTTTTTGTGAGAGAGTTGAACAAAGACGTGCGCGTGGCTGCGATCTCCGCTCTTGTTCGGTTCAGTCGAGCGGTGTCAGCAGCGAGCCGCCCGGCGCGCGCAGCGACTCGATCCGGAGAAGCTGCGGGGGGAAGGAGCCTCGTCACCGGGGGCGCAGAGCGAGCAACAGCCGCTGCAAAGCCCGGCCGCTCCGGCATGTAGAAGAGCTCTTCCCACCTTCTTCTGTAAACTCGGATTTAAAGCCCTCACAAGCGCTCCAGGCGTCGCTCCTCGGCGTTACTGGTTGCGTATTTTGGGGCATTTTTGGTTTGTTTAGTGTGTTTACGGTTGTGCTTCAGCGTTTAATGGCCGTGTGGCTGCGCACATCCGGGCCACAATGCCGTGACTCCATTACTGCTCGAGCACCGTGAGCCCGGAGAGGCGGCCGACACGCAGACGTTCACACACAGTTACACGCGTTTCTGCGCAACGCACGCAGCTTCAAGCGCAGCGAAGAGGACCAGCGCAGCGGACTGGGGGCCAAGCTGGACGGCGGAGGGACATGTCTAACCAGGGGGTGCGGAGAAACGGCCCGGTCAAAGTGCGTCTCACAGGTAGGACGGCTGGAGCCCCCGCGCTCGGCTCTGCTCCGCTCCGCGTGCCCCACCGCCGGCCACTCGAACGCACAACTCGGGGGGGGAAGTTTGTCTTGAAAGCAAAACAAGTGCATCTAAACCCGGCTTTGTGTTTTTAATAAACATTTCGCTTTATAGCTGTGTACTTCGAGTAACTACTTTATTTGGTTGTGCTTTTAAAACGGTTAATTCTTACTATATGGAAATGTGAGTTTTCAGTTTCGCAGTTAATGCGTGTTTTTTTAAGCTCTCTTTGTCTTTGGTCTTGTGTCGTATAAAATATTATTTTAGGGAGTACTTGTTAAACATGACCTTAAAGCATTTGAACGAGTTATTTTATGGTTTGTTCACGTGTGTATTGAGCTCGTTGTGGAGAACTGTGCGCTTCGCTTGTACATGCAGCGGTTCGGTAGATAGTGGGACTTCGGAGAAAGTTAGTTAGCTTTTTTTTTTTTTTTTTGGTAAAAGATAATCACTTCTCCCACAGTGTAGTTTTTAGTAGAACACTTAAAAAATGTAAAAAAAAAAAATTTATCAGTTTAACGCAACATGGGACGTTCACACGGTTAACCGTAACTACGACGAACGAGCGAGTCTGATAAAGTTAGGTTTTTATGTTACTAGTTATCACTAGCTGGTTATCACCTGGTTGAAGTGAGTACCACAGCATCGCCGTTTTGCTGAAAGTTGGCTGGTTTGGTGTGTCGAACATGTTCATTCATTAATTTCGAAGTGCTGCATTACATTGTGAACCTGCTTCGTTTTTCCCCCTCTTTGTTAATGTTTATTTGAACGGCTTTTCCAGCTCGGTGGTTTCATTAATGACGAAATGCAAAAAGAAGAAATAATGACGTACAAAAATACACGCAGTACCAACTGGCACTGATACATCCTGACTTTGGTAGGTAATCAATGTGAGGCAATTGAAATGTACTTTCACTCCAGAATGCAGTGTTGGACAACTAGTTAAAATATAGTTTAAATGTATAATCCTGAAAATACCTAGAATGCTGGAATTGTGAGAATGAACCAGATATGATGCTCAAACACTGTGACTGATGGAAATTGGTTTGGGACCAACCAACTGGAAGGGTCCCCACACACACACTTTTTGAAGGTGGGCAGTACGGGTCAGTAGGCGGCATAGTGGTTAAGAAACACTACCTTTCACACAAAGGACCCTGATAATCTCCTGTCTAATTCCATTGTCTGCTGTAGAACCCTTGATCAAGATGGTACCCATAACTTGCTCCAGTAAAAATTACCCATATAAATGGGTAAAACATTGCAAGTAGCTTGGTGTAAAAACCTACTGCTTTAAGTGTTGGCTAAACTGCCAACAGTTTGGATTTCCATCACCTGCAGCTGCTTCATAAGTTATGCTGTCTTGCCTTTCTATGGAATTGCTGAATTGATCGAGTTTTGTTTGAAGTTGTTGATCAGGTGCCGCACTTGGCGTTTGTGTGTTTTAATTCAGTCACAGGTATGTTTGCTAAACTGATGAGCAGCAGCCTAAAACCCACCACTCATGTTAAAGGGAGGTGATGGCAGCTCATGAGGAAACGGGCACTCTGTCCTACACTTCATCTCCCTCCAATTCAGAGAAAAAGAAATGTGCTGGAATACTTTAACTTTCTTTGAGTAGGTCTGAAATTACTTGAAGAATGGTGTGTAAATGGCCTGACTGCTGAAACAGCAAGGCTAAGAGATTTACCCCCCCCCATTATTGGAGTGTTGATGTGCTTAAAGATGATCAAACAATGATAATTTTTAGTTTTTTTTTTTTTTTCTTATCCAAAAGCAAGAATGAATTTTTTTGTACCGTCAGCAGTGGTCCTTTATTTTACCAGGTGCCCAAATGATTCAGAGAAAAATTCACTGATATTAATACTGGACCAGAATAACAGCTGGTTAACTATAAAACACGTTAATTTTACACCTCCTTTTCTGTCAAATGAAAGGACGACCAAATATCTGTTTGTCTGCAGTTCAATTTCCAGGAAGAAAATACAGCAACGTGGTATGCAGAAGCAAACTTAGCCAATTTATAATGTAAATATTTGATTTACTCTGTGTAATGATAGTAGGAAGTTACTGCTGGGAGTAATAAGGTGTTGTGGAACATATAGGTCTGGTCTAAAAACAAAAACATTGTTTTTATTGGAAAATTGATTGTGTGAATGGTGGAATACAATTTCTCCCCCCCCCCCGAAGCTGGGATAGGGGACTATTCCATGTTGTGAATAAATGAATAACATATTTGGTAAGATATTTGTTTGGTGTGGTCACTTTAAGCTTGGTGTTTGTGTTGCTCTGCAGCCCAGGATTTTTTTTTTTTTGTTCACTGCACATTTTAGTTCCAAAGTAGGTGAAGCAGAAGTTTATGAACTTGTATTAAGAATAACATTTAAATTTTCCCCCTTTTACAATTGGGCCTCGACAAGGTAATCAATATGGTGTATGTGAAGTATATTATTGACATAGCAAACCTTTAAACTCAGTTTGGCTTGTAGTGGAACATACATTGTCGCATGTTTTCAACTTCAGATCAGTTTGATCAAATGTGATTGCTGGTACGGTGAAGTATTGAAGCAGTGATTTAAAACTGGTCGTTTTTATTCAGTTCTAATTGTGTATTTGAGAGCAAAAGATGAATGTGAGACTGAAGTACAGCATGTCAGATTTTATTTGTCATGTTTTTCATACATCCTAATCCATGTTGGAGCAAGGTCTTTTTTTGTTTACTGCCCCCACTATCAACTGAGTATAAATACTAAGACAAGTTGGAATTTAATGAAGAGGCTGAAACTTTTCATTTTTCCATGCTGATGAGCTACTTGGTTACATGTGCAGTATGTTTCGGATCTTTGCCTTGCTGCTTTTTCAACTTCAGCCCAATGAGTTTGGGGGTATTTTAGGACATAGGAATGTATGGCATTTCTGCATACTTCAGAATTCTGTTGTTGTCATCACTTGCATTATCGGAGACCAGTGAGACACTCCCAGAGGCAGTCGTTCATTCTCAAATTATGACACTTCCACTATGCTTCACAGATCAGGTGATGTGCTTTGGACCGCAAGCAGTTCCTTTTTTCTCCGTATCTTCCTTACCTGTAACGCTCTGGTACAGGTCAGGCTGCATCTCATTTGTCCATAAAGTTGCTCCACAACCCCACACTTTTTGATGCATTTATAGCCAGCTATAACCTGGCTTGATGTTCTTGGTGCTGATAAGAGGTAGCTTCTGAATTTTTCAGCCTTCTGTGAAGGATAAATCACAATTTGGCTGTTGTATTGGCGTTTTCCTTCAGTTGTAATGATTATTCTGCTTATCAGTTCCTGTGGTCTTCCTCCGATTACCTGGCTTTTTATAAGTTATTTATTCTTCCAGTACTTTGATTTTGCGATGTTCTTGGCATTTGACTTAATCGCATCTTCAAAATTGTTTTCCTTTCCACCAGACTCTGTTCTCTACCTCTTACCTCAAAACTAGAACCGAAAGGCAAACGAGTGACTACAACCATTCCAGTCCTGGGCACCATTAATGGAACTCGTGGAAAGTTGGAAACACCCGTCACCTATTTGTCCCAGTACTGTTCTAGAACTTGGAAGACTAAATAGAACAAATGACATTCCTCAAATGCGTTTTCACCTGTATGGAAAAACATTAACCAGGTTGCATTCTGTTCTCCAACATCATATTCGTCTCGTGACTTGAGATACGAATTTTATGAGTATGTAACAGAAATAAGCACTCGTGCCTCACTATCCCAATACTTATCTTCCCTACTCAGGGAAGCTGGCTGTGTAAAGCTCCTCTACACTAAACTTGCCAGAAGCTATTTCTTTCTTGAGTTAAATGGGCATTGTTGGGATATGTTGAATTGCCTGAATCCATATAAATGATTTCTTTTAAAAGTTTCCTTACTACTCTTCAGCCTTTATGCTAGCAGAATGAAGGAACTGTGCATGTTTACCTGTCGTGCAGCGAAGCAGCCGTGTGTGGCTGGCAAAGGCTTGCTTTTTTCAGAGGACAGGAAAAGAAAAGTCACAAACATGATGCTGCGCTGTTCCTGCTGCCTGTAAGTGTGTTCAGCCACCATGTCAAGCAAAAATGAAGTCCAGGGGCAGCTCCATGGCAACGTCACTTTGGGTCCTGCTTTTCTTTGGGGGGGTGAGATTAGCTGGTGAGGTGAATGGCTTCTTTGAGACTCATGAGTGGGACAGTTTCTGTGAGACACTGGGTCTCCTCTCTGAAACCTCCCTCTGGTTGTTGTCTGTCTCTGTCTGTGGCTCTGGGCACCCCTTTGGTTAGCGTGATTTGAAAACTTTTTTTCCTCCTCCTCTCTTCATTGGTCAGTATATATAATGTATTTCTATCTTGAGGTGAAGTCTCAAAGTGGAATACTTAATACTGGAAATTCAAACCTAGCTCTTAACGTTTAAGTTCCACAAAGGGAATCTTGTCCCTTTCACAAGGAAGAACCTGAACACACTCTGACCCCCTGATGTGCTCAGTTTACTGCCATGCTACAGATAGTCTAGGGGAAACACTGCCAGATATTTTTTCCAAGACTGGCTGGGAAAGTCCAGAGCTTGAGTTTCATTATTACGTTTGTCTGGAGGTGAAGCTTTGCTCGGAAGCAGCTGCACGTGGCACGGTGGTGTGGAAAAGCGCATGTGAGGCAGAGCTGGTGAATGGGGCGTAATCTGCAGTCCCCATGACTCCCCCGCCCCCCATTTGGCTCCCGCTGTTCCGTGAAGTGCAAATATCTCACTGTTTACGTGGGAAAACATTGTTTTGACTGGGAAAGAGAGATGACTGTTGTGCTGTTTGATGTACCTCCAGGATCAGGTTGGAGCAAATTCCAGGCCCCTTGTATGTTCCAGGAAAAGCCAAATTAAATATTTAAACAAGTACTGTCTCTGGAATGAGGAGGGAGTCCTTGAGGGATGAGGGGGGTTATATTAGTTGTCAGATGGCTAGAAACATTTTCAGTTGAATTTATTCCAGTGTAGCACACACATGTATTCCTGCATTTAATAAAACGTACAGTTTTAAGTGTAACGCATTTGTCATGTCTGAATATTCTTTGGTAAACAAATTCTCGTATGTTGTGGCATCGTTGTTTTTGTTGCTCAAGCTGCAGGAAGAGCTTTGAGGTTAAGTTCACACATTTTTTTTTTCTTTTTTTCTCCTGATTTTATTTTTTGTGCCAGTATTATTGGATGCAAGTTTACATTGCCTGTTTACCTGTACACAACACCTTTTGCACCTGAGTAATGGAGGGCTAACGTTAATAACACACACACTGCGGACCCTAAGAATAATATTCCTCATTCTGTTGCCACTGGTATTGGATATTTCTTTTTAATGCAAAAAATTTTTACATTTTTTAATATTTTAATTTAAATAAAGTTTTAGCAAATTTTATTATCAATTGAATGTTTTTAACTGAATGGTGAGAACACAAGGAACTGTTTGCATGCAGCAAGTAATGTTTAGGGTTTTTTACTACTTTAGAAACTTTTTTCTTTCTCTTTTGAACAGGTATTCCAGTTTTTGAGAAATTGGAATGTATATAGTCATACCCATCATATTACCTTGTCGATATAGTCCATTTTAATGCTGTGCCAGTGCTTAGACCACCCGCTACATGTCATTGAAATACATTTATCGTGCTAGGATGTATTAGCCTGTAGAAGCAGCAAAAAATTTCCACGTGGCCTTTTTGGGGGTCATGTGTGGTTCATGTGTAGGTGTTTTTTCCCCAGATCTGTTGCTGGACTTGTTGGATGTTTTGACACCAGTCCATGTTTGTTTGAGACCAAATGAACTACTTTGCTCTGTTTTTAGTTATAAGGATTGTTGATGTAAATACAGACAATATGTTGCTGAATCCAGCTCCTTGAGACTGTGCTGTATACTAAAAATAATGGAGTTGCTTTCATATTTAGCTTCACAGATGGTCAGTGTAGTTAATGAAGAGGCGTCTTCCTGTACCAGTCAGGGCGTATTTAGATAGTGAAACTGATGGTGCCTGACAGTCTTCTTGAGACTCTTCCTCAGTGTCCCGCTCTGGACTGTGCAGAGCTGGATTCTCCACCCTGTCTGGAAATCCTCTCTTTCTGTACGGAGATGGATGAGCAAAAGGCGGCGGGTGGGGTGTGTTTTGCTGGCCAATTCTCCACTTGGGCTGGTCCAACATAGGGGCCTGAATTCCAGGGAAACCTGAGCAGATGCACCCACAAGACTTGGCCAAAGATGCTACAACTGAGAATTGCCTAATTTCAGTACAAAATGCTCCACTTTACTACACTTTAAGGAACCATGATACCCGTTGCTTCGGAAATCGGTGTAGTCAAGAGCTGGAGGACTCCTCCTTATTTGCAGGTTAATGAAATGACCAATACAGTAAAAGTATTCAGCTGTCTGAGACTAAAATTACATCACTCCAGCTTTGAGCAGACGGGTTATTTTTTCCCTTCAAATCCTTCCTGCCTCTAATTTCGGCAAAACTCGGTTGCAATGGATTGCAGGGAATGCAACGTTTGAGTAACTTCTCTCGGCTCGCATGGCTACCCGTCACACTGAATCGTGGCAACTCCCTCCAATGGAGCGCAAGGCCGAAACGACAGCTAGCTTCCAAATTATCCCTCATCGGAAAATGGGCCCTGGGTGCCTAGCCTGTGAGTTTTGTGGTGCTAGTGGTTTGGTCAGCCGCCCTGCTGTTTTGGTAGCAGCTGTCTACTACATTGTCGGGTCTGTGAGGATGAGTTACAAATACTGGTGAACTTGTAATCTGACAGTCTGCAATTGCAACCCTTTTTAGTTGCATGGCCTTGAAATTCCCAAAACCACTCAAATATTGACTTAAATCCCCTTGATTTCCCCTAGACTTTTAGTATGCAGTTATGAATACTAGGTCTTTTGAGGATTTAGATCCTTTGTAAGCCCTCAGAGGACTGCTCCTCTCTTCCAGTGACCCCTGTTCAGAGCTCAGAGGACTGAGCCTGTGGTTCTCCACTTGCCCCCCCCCCCCATATTCCTGTGTTTTTTAGATGGGTTACGCCCTTAGTCGTAATTTCACACCCCCTGGTGTCGCCACACTAAGAATGCATTCATCGCTGCACTTAGGTTCATTCTGATGAACTGTAAATGAATTTGGGTCTTAGCTTCATCAGTGATGCAGTTTGGCGCCCCTTCCCTCAGTCTGCAGTCAGAAAGTACACACATGAACCTCCACAAGATGCATCTGTGACATGCCACACTGGTCCAGATTTGGAGGCTTGTTGACTTGATTTGCTGTAGATGAAGGAAATTGTCTGTGAACGTTGTTCCATATTTTGCCGAGAAGGAAGAAATATAAACAGTGCAGAAGCAGTATTTGAGTTTTCAAACATTTTTTGCATGGTTTTCACCGAGTTGACCCCACGTGGTAGCATCTCTGGCAGTTGAAAAGTACGTTATATTGTATGAGACCTGTTCTTGCGGTCTTGTTTTTCCCCAACTGAACATGTGGTATCAAACTGGGAAATACTGCACAGAAAGTGAAGTGATTATATCGGGGTGTGTTTCCTTAAAAAAAAATGCGTAATTTTGTAGAGCAGGCTGTGGATGTTTGGGTTCACACAGCTGAAACTTGCAGAAAAAATTTATCTTAAATGTTAACTTATGACTGGTCCATACAATGTTTACATTGCAGGATCATGAAAAACTTTTTTCCTCTGCCATATCCATCTCCTGTGTTTAGATGCTTTCTTCTGTTTCTAGCAGAGGTCTGACTGGTTCAGTCCCCTGATACAGAGCTACAGAAGACCTGTGCTGTGGTGGATCCACCACACTGTGTGGTGGCTGCAGTCCCTGTCAGTGGAATGAAGTAGTGTACAGTTTTTGGCTCACTGCACTGTTTGCTACTATGTGCCATAATGACTAATTTTGATGGGGGGGGGGATTACACCGCAGTGGCTCATCAGCAGTTCCCATCTCTTCCCACCTGCAGACATATGACAGACGACATCACTGCACTCTGTCTGCTGGATGCAAAGTCCTCCAGGTTGCAACATGTGCTAAAACAAAATTTTGTGTGTGTGTGTGTAGATGGAGTTATGTTCTTTTGAGAGAGGGCAACCTGCATTATTAGTAATGTTTAGCAGAGTTGATTTTTAGTTCCGATGTGCACCTTGGAGATACTATAGAGCTACAGAAGACTTACGCTGGTCTACTACAACTCAACCCTTTGCCCTGTCTAGCTGTGTCACTGAGCTGCCTGATCTTCATTTTCAAATGTATGATGTGAATCTTAGACTTATGTGTCGCATGCTTCTGGCTGTAACCCTGCTCCTGCAGTTATGTAGCTCTCTTGCATGTTTGCCCTTGTTCTTCACTTTTTTTCCCCTCTGCACTTCTGCTTCCTGGACTGCCTTGCATGCCCAACAGTGGTAGTCTGACGGCTTTCTGGGACGTGTGTAAATTTTGTTGTTTACCCTACCCACGGGACAGGTACATCCTTGATATGATCTTCCTGTGAAAGACTTGCATGCCTAAGCTCAAGTCAGACAAGGTGCTACTCAACCGCAGCAAAGATAAGATATTTGTTCCCCCTGTTTTGGCTGTTGTAATATAAAGCTGCTAAATGTTTTTGTAGACTGCTGTATCCTCTTAAGGCAAGAACAGCTTGAGAACAATTGTCTGGTAAATATTTTGGCCACAGTTGTTTTCAGAATGGATGGGAAGAAACCCAAGATGCTGTGACCTACTTCTCAGCCGATGTTCTTACGACTTGGCTGTTTAGGTCCTGCTTCACTCAGTGGGTGCCGAGTAGTGTTTTGGTTAAAATGCAGAGCAAAAGTTTTCTCAAAGGTGAGGAGCATGATCATGAAGAAATTTCACACATAAGTGATTCTGTTTCTTAACAGCATTTCCCCATTATCTTTTTTCCCTGCAGTGAAACTCATGATTTAATGTTTATTTTAACAAGGGTAATGAAGGCAGAGTGCTGGATGGGTCAGACAACTACCTCACACATTAAGGGGTAGGAGGCTTGTCCTTTTGCCAAAGCAAAGGACTAAAAATGCATCTTTGGGATTTTTTTTTTTTTTTTGGGGATGAAAAATATTGTGTGGTGGTTTTAGTGCCCCAAAACAGGTTTGTTTGTATTAGTGCGATGCATTGTTTGGTAAGGCCACAGGGCTGCCTAAGCACATCATCTTTAGAACATTTATTGCATAGTGTTTATTTTGAAGATTAGAGACATCAATATACTGAGTTCTTTGGCACCCCCCCCCCCCCCCCCCCCCCCCCCCCCCCCCCCCCCCCCCCCCCCCCC